>JAJDMY020000441.1:0-34044 GCA_022345705.2 Sabuloglossum arenarium
GAAAGAGAATTGAAAATTCATTGTGTGAAAAACTAAGAAGGCTCATGCAATGCATATGCAGGTGAAATCAAAATTGTTGTAGATCAGTAAAAAGTTTTTGAAATTGTGGTAGACGAGTAAATAATTGTCAAAATTGTGGTAGACGAGTAATTTTCCCATGATAATAACAACAACAGCAGCAGTAACAGCAGCAGCAGCAGTGGCCAAAGTGAACTTCACCATGGTAAAAGTATTTGCGTGACAGAAAAAGTGCTAAAGTGGTGCGTTGCCTTAACAACACCACCACCACCACCACAACATGACAATGGCAGCAGTGACCAAAGTGAACCCCACCGCGGTATCTAAGACTTTTGGTAACGGAAAACTAAAAAACAGTAAAAGATTAGAACTGTATATAGCTGAAGGAGCGGTGTAGATGTGAAGGGCTTGAAAGTAGTGGTGATTAGGTAAAATACTATGGTACTGTGGTGATTAAAATTGAAAATCGCGGTATACTTGTAATTAGCCCTTCATTTGATTATGCTAGTGACAAGAGTAGTGTCTGGAGACTTTGTGGCTGTATCCTTGTACATAGTTGAAACCAGTACGCCTCCTAGCCATGCCGATTAGTTCTAATGTTTTGTCTCGACCAGGATGGCCTGCCATTGGCCTATCATGATGTTCTGCCATTAGCCTCAAGCGGATATCTTTATCATCTGGGACATAGATCAGTCCCTTGTAAAGTAGGATTCCATCTTCGCTGACTGAGAATTCCGACCCTTTGTGTCAGCCTCTTTCTTAGCCTTTTGGCAAGCTTCATCTTTAGCGTAGGCCTCCTTTAGGTGGTCGGCTAGGTCCTCATCTGGGCTAAATACTGCTAGACCAAACGTGGCCGCCACCTATTGCCCTGGGCGAATGAGTGGTGGGTCACTCGCAGTCGCTTCCCCCCCAGCCGGGATGTAGACAGCCCTACGTGAAAGGAGGTCGGCTTTCGTATTCAGTGATCCCTTGCGGTAGGTGATGGTGAAGTTGTACTCTGCTAATTCCTCGGCCCAGCGGGCCTGTCTTTTGTTGAACACCTTCGTTGTTGTGAAATATTCCAAGTTCTTATAGTCGGTGAATACTCTTGTTTGTAGGTTTGCTCCTGACAGGTACACCCTCCATTGCTTCAGACATTCGACTATTACTAGCATTTCTTTATCATAGATTTCGTAGCGTTGCTCAGCCTCAATAAGTTTTCTACTGTAGAATGCAATAAGTCGCATTATACCAAGTTTCGGGTCCAGTTGTAACAAGCATCCTCCAAAAGTGAAGTCTGATGCGTCGGTCTCCACGATAGCTGGTAGGTCCGGATTGAACTGGCCTAGGATGTCGGCCCCTAGGAATGCTTGCTTTATTGCTAAAAAGGACTCTTCGGCTGCTTTTATCCATTCGAAAGCAACGTCCTTTTTGAGTAGCACTGTCAATCCTAATATTTGACCTAAGTAGTTCCATATGAAGCGCCTATAGAAGTTCGTTAGGTCGAGGAAAGCCTGTACCTCCATAACCTTCCTAGGCGACGGCCAATCCATTATTGCCTTCACTTTCTTGGGGTCCATTCGTATTCCGTTACGACCTAGTATCACCCCTAGGAATTCCACCTTGGTCATGTGGAATTGACACTTTTTCCGTTTAAGGTATAGGCCCGCCTTAGCCAGGCGTTCTAGTACTTCCTTGATGTGTTGTCGATGTTCTCTCATGGTTCGGGAGTAGATGATAATGTCGTCCAGGAATGCGCTCGCATAGCGGTCCAAACACTCCCTCAGGGTATTGTTCATCAGGCCTTGGAAAGCCGCCGGTGCATTTGTCAAGCCGAAGGGCATTACTAGCCATTTGAAGTAACCGAATCGCGACCGGAAAGCCATTTTCCATTCGTCTCCTTCCTTGATTCGTACTAAGTTGTAGGCTCCTCGTAGGTCCAGCTTGGTGAAGTATCGTGCTCCTTGAGTCCCATCTAGTAATTCCGGTATCAACGGTAAGGGGTATCGATTCTTTATCGTGAACACGTAGAGTTCCCGATAGTCCATGCACACTTGTATGTCGCCATCCTTCTTAGTCGCGAAGGTGACTGGGGCTCCTGCGGGTGACTTTGATTCTTTAATTAGTCCTTTAGCCAGGTTCTCCTCAATCATCTGGCGTAAGGCCTCACTCTGTGGTTCGGTCATCGCGTAGATCGGCCGCCACAGTGGGTTCTTGTTTTCCATAAGCTCGATGCTTAGGTCCCATGGTTGGTGTTGCGGTAGCCCATTTTCTTCGCCTTTTCCCTCCCCTTCTCCGAAAAGGTGCTCGTATTCTTTGTAGGCCTCAGGTAGGTCGTCGGCCTTCTCCTCCACAGTCGCCGCCACCCAGCTGCCCTCTATTGTCGAGGCCACAACTGCGGTGGCCGAGTGTAAGTAGCCTGACTCGAATACCAGTTTCCTTTTCATCCAGTGTACCCATGGATTATATACGTTCAGCCATGGCATACCCAGAACCACATCGTAGTTCGCCATTGGTATGACATCTAAGTTTAGGGTCTCCCTATGCTCAGTCTCCATTCCCAGAGTAAGATCGCACCGTCTGGTGTGGTGTGTGACTGCCTTTGATGAGAGTGGCGTCCTGTCTATAACTGATAGTGGGACTGGTTTGTTCTTTCGTTCTAACAGCATTCTATGCTTTTCGACAAACTGCTTGCTGATGAAATTGGATGTGGCACCGCTGTCTAGCATGATCCGAATCGGCCAACTGCCATGTCCCTTAGGTTGAATTCGTCCTTGAAAGGTAAAGTGCCCTGGCCACCTTTCGGTCGACGCTACTTTCATCTCTTCTTCTTCCTCTAAGGTCCCCCAGGCCGATTCCTGTAGGTCTGGCGGCCCGGCCGCCAATGCCAGACCTACTCGTTTTCTGACTCTGAGTCTGGGTCTGGGGGTGGGTCTTTTTGCTTCGTGGCCGAGACGTTGGCCTTATCCTTCGAGTTTCTTTCCGGACAGGTTGGCCTCTTGTGACCCGGTTTCCCACACTCAAAGCATAGATCGTTCTTCCTACGATGTGCCCTTATCGATTCCTTCCCCTCTATCGTTGCGTCGATCTCCATCTTATCCTAGTGGTCGCTCAGAGGGGTGGTCATCCGCCTAGTCGGTCTTAGTGACTTGGAGAAGCGACTTGATCGGCTTGCTCCCAGCATGCTTCCTTCATCCTTCTTCTCCTGGTTGCGTTCTTACCATCGAAGGTCGAGTTGGAGGGCGAGGGAAATCATCCCTTCCAAGTCGGTCGGTCGGCCTACTCTTGCGTCCTTATCCTTTATGCTGTTTTTCAGGCCGACGTAGAAGTGTGATGCGAGAGCACTATTGCGCCAGGACTGCAGTCTAGTTACCACTGTCTAGAATGCCGTCACGTAAGCCTGGACACCATGGGTCTGCTTTAGCGCCAGGATCTGTCTTTCGGCTGTTGCCACCAAGTTCCCATCCCCATACATCTTCTCCAGCTCTGTCACGAAGAAGCTATAATCCTCCATCCACGGGACTACTGTTGCTCCTCCCATCTTATATTCCTTCATCTTTGGCTCTGTCCACTTGTACGCCGTGCCTCGTAGGCGCGAGACTGCGAATAGCACTTGCTGTCGGTCGGACTGAAAGGTACTGTTGAACGTACATTGAAATAGAATTGGTTGTCTAGCTACTGGACGGGCGAAGCCCTTCTATTAAGTATTACGAGCGTGTGCGAGCTCAAAACTAGTGTAAAGAAAATTTGCGCCGCTAGAGAGTCCGTGCGAGCAAATAGGAGTCATACAATTTAGATGACCCCTATTTGGTAAGGTGGGAAAGTCGTTGGGAAATCTATTACGACATATGGTGTCCGTTCTCACATACCCCCCCAGCTCGTGGCGTGCCGCGACGAGCTGTAGCATCATCACGGTTTCTTTGCTGCATTCTCGGGTAGCAGGTGAGCGATATCCACCAATCCAAGCTGCCGAATGAATGTCTCTTGTTTCTGGCGAGGCAGTATCTTGGTAAGGCTGTCCGCGGGCATGTCAGTTGTCCGAACCCACTCGATTGCTAGCCTTTGTGCCTGAACCTCCTGTCTAAGCCAGTTCCGTGATATATCAATATGTCGTAGCTTCGTCTAGAATTGCAATGTCGGATTCGTCAGAATTCGAATGGCCTGCTTGTTGTCGCCGAAGATCTTCAAGTCGTGCCCTGGGTCAAAGTCAATAGACTTGAAGAAGCGTTCCCATCATGCAAGCTCTTTTGCCGTATGCATCATGGCGAGTAGTTCCCCCTCCGTGCTGGATGTTGTGACTGTCTTTTGCTTCATGGACTTCCAATCAATTGGTCCTCCAAAAAGGCTAAATAGATATCCTTCTGTACTGTGACGAGACGGTATATTGTCAGCGTATGCTGCGTCGCTGGCGCACATGAAGGTTTGCTTGGCGTGTTTTGCTGAGAATTCAATGGCCTTGCTGTACGTCGTGTTCAGATACACGATTGCTTGATCAGCTGCATGCTGGTGTATTGGTGATGGATTCTGTAAAAATTCGCATAGCTTAGAAGCTGTTCGTGCAACATCCGGCCTTGTGATTATGGCGGAGTATAGGACTGATCCTGTCTTCCTCTGGTGGGCGTGGATGTCCTGTGGCGTTGCCTTTCCGTCATAGGGTATTAGGTTCTCTGTTGTCATAGGTGTAAATACTGGGCGTCTGTCGTCCAAGTGGAACGTCATTGCAATCTTTTTGATGTATGAGTCCTGGCATAGCCAGATCTTCTTCTGAGAACGGTCATGGATGACTCGTATACCCAGAAACCAGCTCAAGTCGCCCATGTCGCGGAGTTCGTAGTGCTTAATCAATTTTCCAATGAAGTTTTCAAAAGTCTGTTGGTGCTCCTTTCTATACAGAGCCACGATGTCGTCCACGTAGAAGAATATGAGTAATGCGTGGCCTGTAAACAAGCAGAACTCCTCGTGAGTTTGCGTCAGTCCGAGCTTGCTCAATGTGCTCGTGATATCCTGCAGCCATAGTCGTGGTGATTGCCGTAGCCCGTACAGTGCTCGAAGCAGTAGTAGGCATATACCCTTCTCCTTAAAACCATCGGGGCATTCAATATAAATGATCTCATCAAGTTGACTATTCGTGAAGGCGCTCACTGCGTCATATTGGCGTGCTTCGAGGTCATATGCTGCTGTAATTGCTGTCAGAGCTCGAAAGGTTCGTGCTGCCAGAGTCGCAGCGTAATTGTCCTCTCGGGAGTATTCCTGCATGTCGCCTCTGACACAAAGTCGCGATTTATGACGCTCAAGATATCCATCGGTGTCGAATTTGTAGACAAAGACCCAGCGTACTCCCAGTACTTGTGTCTTCGTATACATTTGCACCTTCTTGAAGGTATTGCGCTCAAAGAGGTCTCCGTATTCCCTCCTCGCTGCCTCCATAAAACCTTCCTTCTGTGGATGGTTTTGCAATTCGGACCAGGTGTCCGGTGGTTCCGGTAGGTCGTCTCGATGTGGTCTATTAGGGCGATGCTGTATCCCGTATCCAAATGCTGTAAAGCATGCTCGTAGATCTTCTGGATTATCTAGTGCCACATGATATGCTTGATGTCTGGCTTTTTCTGATGGTTTTCGAGCCCGCCGTTGCGTTTGAACGTTCTCTTGTGAGATACCCCCTATAATCTGTTTGGAGGGTCGATTCGTGCTCGTAGATCTGCTTCCCCTGGAAACAGCACTTGACAAGCTGCTTCCAGCTTCTGAGGTGCTGCGCGGTGTTGGCAGCATTGCCTCGGCTCCTCCAACATGTGCTTCGATGTCGTCAGCCTGCAATGTCTGCTCCTGGCTATTTTCTTGAGTACCCGTGAATTCGTCCTCGTCCTCCTGTGCTCGTTCTGAGTATGTGTCTGAGTCCGTGTCTGAGTCGTGCTCGTTGTGCTGTTGCTGAATGTTTGGAGGTTGGTATACCTCAATAACGTCTTCGATCTCCTCGTAGAGGTCATCCGCGGCGTCTATTTCCCTCGGATCATAGAATAGAGACTCCTTGAAAGTGACATCCCGCGTAGAAATTACCTTCTTCTTGCTAGGGACCCATATCCTAAAGATATTCGTAGAGTCATATCCTACGAGATACCCAATAAAGGCGCGTGCCTCCGTTTTCTGTTTTCGTGGTATATTGTACTTTAGGGCATACGCACGGCATCCAAAAACTCGTAAATGGTCCAGTGACTGCTCTTTTTCTTGTTGGAGTGCCTTCTGTAGCTTTTGAAGCGGCGACTTCCAATCTAATGCTCTGCTCGGTGTCCTATTGAGCAAGTAGCCAGCTGTTTTGAACGTCTCGGGCCAAAGTTCTTCTGGCATATTGCTGCCAATCCTCATTGCCCTGGCCTTCCGAATTAGCTCCTTTCCGGATCGTTCTGCTGCTCCATTCTGTGCTGGTGTATATACCGCAGAGTGTTCAAGCATGATCCCCTTTTCGGCTGTCCAGGCTTTAAATGCATTGCCGAGTGAGGTTTCTCCGTCGAGGCGAATAGTCTTGATGTGACTGTCGTATCGCCGTAGTATTAGGGCTAGAAAATTCTTCATGGTAGTCAAGCTGCTCGATTTTTGCGTGAGTGTGTAGACGTAATTCATTCTGGTATGGTCACATAGGAAGTGCGCGACCCATTGATCTCCATTGTATCCAGGCGTCATCTGGATCAAGTCAACGTGTATCTTCTTGAAAGGAGAAGAAGCTCGAGCCTGTGGCTGTCGTGAGATAATCTGCTGTGCTTTGCTCAAGCTGCAGACCTCGCAATCAATCGTCTTGGGCGGTGTCGTACCGTCATCTTTAATTCCCGGCAGGTGTAGGACTGCGTCTGGCCCAATATGTCCAAGCCGCTGATGCCATATGGCCTTCGTGGCTGGACTGTTTACCGGTGATGTTGCAAAAATGCTCGGGAGCTCATTATGCTCGAGCGTCCATTGTTTGTAGTATTGCTCTAGGGTACAGAACGTCTTGCCGTTCTGCTGTAGGTGGTTATTCTGAGTGTCTAGATGCACTCCTCCTTTTACGAACTTGTTGAGGGATGCTACCGTGGTATGGAACCCCGGTATGTAGGCTGCGTTGTTGAGTCCAATTATCTTCGTGCCGCTTGGGGTCGTTACAGTGATATTGACTTCGCCGTAGCCTTCAATTGGAACCATTGTAGTCCCGGCATATAGGAATTCTTCCTCAATTGTTGGTCTGAAGGTTCGGAAGCGTGCTCAATTATTGCATACATGGATCGTAGCCCCTGAGTCTAGAATGACGCTTCGGTGAAGTTGGTAGCTCGATGGCCCGCTATTAAATGCTGAAAGCATAAAGCTGGCCGCTGGGGTGTTGTCCTTGCTGTTCGTGGCACTATTCGTGGCACTATTCGTGGCTTCCTTGGTATCCTTGGTATCCTTCTTGTCCTTTATGTTCTTCATGACCTGTTTTCGTGTCCGGTCTATGATCTCACGGAGTTTAGTGCTCTTGTCGAGTTTTTCGTCAATCTGTTGTTGTATCTCCTTGTTCGGCTTCCATGTGGGTGGTCTCAGGGGTTCCATCAAGTACCAGCAAACCTTGAACCTGTGGGTTGCACCGCATAGGCATGGCTTGAGTGGCTTTTCGTCCTTTCCGTCTGCTGCCGTGCCGTCGATTTTCTGGCCTTGGAACGTCGAGGCGAATGCTCCGTGTGTTGCTCGTGTCTTTTCGGCGTTGGAAAGTCGTATATTGTTTCTAAAGAATTCCAGAACTTCGTAGACGCTCGGTAGTGTCTTCTTCTTGTACTCGAGGACCTGGAGTCGAGCTCTCCAATAGCCTGTGAACTCCGGTGCCATGTCATGAACCGCGTCGAGGAAGTCGTAGAGTGGTCGATTGTCGTCGACGTCCGGTAGTTTCATTTTCTTGCAGTTCGTGTAGGTAGTCTCCCAAAGTTTTATCCATTCCTCGATATTCTGGCTCTGCGGAGCCTTCTTGAGCTTCTGGTATTGGGCGATATATTCGATTTCTCGTGCTCGATCGGTTGGCGCAATGCGTTGCTTCAGTGCTGCGAGCATATCGTAGACAGTATCTTTTTCGAGTAGATATGTATGGTAGGATCGTGAGACGGTCTCATGAATTAGGTTCGAAAGGTTCTCAAGCGCTAGACGCTGCTTGTCATACTCTCGACTCCGTTCCTTGTGGTCGTCTCGTCTCGCTTTGAGGTCTTCGCGCTCATCTACGGTGAGCTCACTGATTTTTGTCTTATTAGGGCTAACATCGGCAGGAAGGGGTAATGCAGCCTTCGTAAGCTTTGGAAGCTTGTCCTTATCCTCTGACGGGTCTATGAACTTCCAGACTTCGGCCATTACGGCGTGGTTCCGGATCATGTTGAACCACACCTCCCAGTCGCGGGGTGAGTTCAGTACGACGGCTGTCTTCTGTACAGTCATCATCATAGTCGTTTTTGCGAGCGTCGCACCTTCTAGCAATTGCAGTTGCCGTTGCTCTATCGTGAGATCGCTCTCTAGCAGCTTTGAGCGCTAGGGTCGTTGTGACGGCTTTTTCGATTTAAATCGCAGAATTGTCAGCCGGGCTCATAACTGTTGAACATACATTGAAATAGAATTGATTGTCTAGCTACTGGATGGGCGAAGCCCTTCTATTAAGTATTACGAGCGTGTGCGAGCTCAAAACTAGTGTAAAGAAAATTTGCGCCGCTAGAGAGTCCGTGTGAGCAAATAGGAGTCATACAATTTAGGTGACCCCTATTTGGTAAGGTGGGAAAGTTGTTGGGAAATCTATTATGACATATGGTGTCCGTTCTCACAGGTACGTTCGTTCAACAGGAAGTATAGGTATAGTCGGCCGACGAATTCGCTGTACTCGGACCGTTTTCCGCTGAACTCTGGGGGTGACGAGTGCCTAAATGGGTTCGCTGTTGACGTGGGTGCTGGTAGGTCGTGGGGTAACTCCGGTCGTGGCGATGGAGTCACGATCCTAGGTGTCAATAGTGTTAAGGTCGAGCCTGGCGTGGCTTCGGGTTGTCTGTTCATCGCTAATAACTATTCTAGCATAAGGGTCTGCTGTTCACTTCTTCGGTCCAGCTCCCTCAAGCCTGATTCTAACGCTGCGTGTTGTAGTGTCAGGGCTTCCACCTGCACTACCAACGCATCCACCACCCCGCTATCTTCTTTGTTTCCTCCTTCCATTCGTGAATCCATTTCCTTTCTCTGCTAACGGGTACGGCGAGGTCCGGTCGGTTAATTGTCACGGCCTACTACGGTCGGCGATCTGGGTGCCGTAGGCGTCGGTCTGGGCAATTGTCAATGTCGTCTGGCCGACTGTCACGTTTGTAGGCTAGGAATCGAGCTATGATAGGAAAGGGTCATAGATTATAGTCAGCTTAGCTACAACTAAGGTCTATCTGGGTAAATACAAGTATCGACCGATGGGGTTCCTAGAGAGGGCCCCGTCAGTCCTATATACGCAGTTGGGGTCCACCAGGGCATTGCCCTGGGCAACACTGCCCCAACAAACATTAGCCTTCAGGGTCGCTCGACTGACTATAGCCGAGCCCCCTACTGGCCGTGACCGAGCGCCAGATCAACGCCCTCTTCCCTCTATATTGTCGGTCGGCCTGGCCGACCACCTATACCTGGAATGGCCTTGGTGCACCGTGATGCCAATCTTGGCGTGGCCCTGGGTGGTAATCCCTTCTCCTCCTATATAGGCAGTCGGCCTGGCCTACAGCCTACACCTGGAATGACTTGGTTGCCGTGACACCTAGGCCTCGAGAGACCTCAGCCTTGAAAGGGGTGGCTAATATCACGGCATGCCAAGCCATTCCAGGCGTAGGTCGGTCGGCCAGGCCAACCGACCATACAGGAGGAGGCTGGCAGTGGCTATAGTATAGGCCACAGCCATCAGGACTCGGCTGAGGTTGGCCGAGCAACCCCGAAGTCAGGTGTTTGTTGCGGGTTGGAGGCGTTGCCTCGGGCAACACCTTGGCGGACTCCAACCACATGGCCGCATATATATAGGACCAATGGGAGACCCTCTAGAACTCCCATTGGTCAATATCTTTACCTACCCAGATAGTCCTTAGTTGTAGCTAGGCCGACTATAGTCTATACTATATCCTATACCCATCCTGCCTCCCCGTCTATATACTTGATCGTCGGCCGAGCCGAAGCAGCTCCATTGTCCCCGTCCGACACCTACAGTACCCTGACCGCTGACCCCTAGTCGGCCGTGACACTTGCTTAGCAGGAAAAATAAGCGGACCCCGCTGCTGATAACCTCTATTACTTATCTACCACGATTCTGAAAACTATTTACTGCGCTACAATCGTTAATTTACTAAGCTACCACGATTTCAGTTTTGCTTGCATATGCTTTGCATGAGCTTTCTATTAGCGTTTCGCACTATGAAAACACAATTCTTTTTCAAATAATTCTTTTATACATACTACATAGTCAAAGATTCCTACCGAACAGATTCATAAGCCATTAAGTGCTGACTTTAAGTCATTAGATGCTGCTAGTATTGTTATTCGTGACTTTATTATTGGTTTTGGAAAGTCTTACCTGGTTACCTATTCGGGCCGTACTCGATATATTGCTGCATGTCGTGACAATTCCTGCAAGTTTACGATTCGGGCATCACTTCTCAAAGGACCAAAGATCTGGGTTACGCGATATACGAAGCACTCTTGTAGTCCCTTCATTTTTTAAAAATTCAATTCAGTTGCATTTCTAAAAGAACGAAGTCGATCTGCAATGGCTGATAATCACGAAATTACTCCAGCACAGATTCAGAGTATAGAGCGAATTCAGTATGGCAATGCTAGAGTCAGTTATCAACAGGCCTGGTATATCCGTAAAGCTATTCGTAAAGATCTAAAAGGCAATGAAACAGAGAGTTTTAAAAAGATTCCAGTACTTATGAATTTTTTAATCAAAGTAGATGAGGAGAACTATGCAAACATAGGAATAGCTGATAACCATTTTCAGTGTTGTTATATTGCTCCAAGTATTACTTGTACTGGATTCAATTCATGTCGACCATTTCTCACATTGAACGGATGTCACACAAAGTCACGATTTCAGATGATACTTTTGCTAGCCTGTACATTTGATGGAAACAATGAGATCTTACCATTGGCATGGGGTTTTGTCCCTATTGAAGATAAGGATAACTGGATATGGTTTTTGGCAAATCTAAAGAAAAGTTTTTACAAGGTTGATTGCAAGGGAATGGTTATAATTAGTGACCGAGATAAGGGACTTAATGGAGCTTTGCAGGAAATACTACCAGAATCTTATCATTCAAACTGCAGTCAACATATTGCAGATAACGTTCAAAAGTATTTTGGACTTGCTTGTCGACGTTTGTTCTGGGGATCTACCTATATGTATATGGAGTCTAAGTTTAAGGAATCGATGAGTAAAATTCAAGAAGAAAAGCAAGCAGTATTCAATTATATCAACAGTATTTCTCATGCAACCTGGACTCAATACGCATTTCCAGCCCCGAGATTTGGCAATATTACTTCAAATATTACTAAATCAACAAACTCCTCCTGAGATCCATACCGAAACCTCCCTGTACTGCAAATGCTTACATCCATATGGTCAAAAGTGATGTCCACTATGCATTTACGTCGTTACCGGCAGCATCAATCTGGACGTATTACAGACTACACAAAGAGAATTCTGGATGACACATATCAACAAGCATGCCATTACAAAGTCAGCTCTGCTCAGGACGGACTTGCTCAGGTTTATATTCCAGACGGGGTTAGTCATATTGTTGACTTGTTAGAACAAACATGCTCTTGTGGCGAGTTCCAGGAATTTTTAATTCCATGCTGACATGCTGTTGCTGTATGCCTGTGGCAGGTTCTCGACCTGTATGAGTATGTACATAAATGGTACTCAATCGAGTATTACCAGCAAACATACTCACAACACATGCCTCCCGTACGGGTAAAAGATTTGGTAGAGGAATTCGACAACTGCAGCGCTCCAAATTTGACGAAGCAAAGAGGCCTGCCGAAGAAGAAAAGACTACGTAGAGGAGAAAAGGGAAGGGGAACGAAGATCTGTGGGCATTGCAATCAGGCAGGGCATAATCGCCGGAGCTGCAGGAATGCAGTAGGATAGGTGGTAAATTCGTGGTAGATTGGTAAATACACCATGGTAGACGAGTAATTAATTTTCAGAATCGTGGTAGATAAGTAATTATCCCAATTATTTACTGTGGGCGCATGGAATTGGAAATTTCATTGGATGATACCGTGTTGAATACGTGGGTTTAATAAAATGTACGCTGCGATTTTTTATCTCTACGACGGGGGGGAGAAGGAGCGATAATGTTGGCTTGAACATTCGGTCTTACTATCTTGGGATGGCTTGCACGGCGCGCACGAGCGAATTCCTGCCTCGATGGTGCACAAGGTGTTCTAGGATTTGCAATCTGTATGTCTCGCTTTTCTGAGATCTTCAGTTTCCCTGAGCTCCGTGCGAGTCCTTCTCTTCTGTCGCTGTATTAGCCTGGGCGCTGGAAACCCTCGCAACGGCGGATCCTAATTCATCTTGCGGTTTCTTATTATCCACACCGACACCGGATATCCCTATTCTGCTGCATCTCGTAGTCAACTTTGGAAAGAAGCGTTGGAAACCGGCATGGCTACGGAGTACATATCTCCCTTTGCTTGTAAACAGAACATTTTAATTAACCCAGTGCTTAACAATACAAGATAATAAATAAATATCCTCAAAATAGGAGATCAAAAGGCCGTTGGGTAAGTGAATCAGAGAGTCGAAAGTGATAATGGTAGAATGTGGGATTGAGGAGATCATAAATATATGAGATGGTCATTCATTATGGGTGCGTGTGGTAAATGCCACTGAAAATATCCTCAACAATGTTTCGCCCCTTAACATTTCAGGATGGAAGCTTCGGAGTCTCTTCCGTACATCGACAAGAGCTGTGGACTTCAGTCATTCAGATCCTGCTGCAGCTGTCTTGGTGGTCTCCTCTGTCTTTGAAACTCCACTGACGTGGTTCCGCAAGAGATCTATAGCCCTTCTGTTGTTTGTCTCGTTGTCTGCTAATTCCTTGATCAACTCTTTGCTGATTTGGGTCTTCTTGCCTTGACCCAGCAACAACCGCATCACCTCCTGGCCTTTACACATGTTCCCTGCCGCTGCCTTGATCACCTCTTCCGTGATCTGGATTTCTGCATCACGGCTAAGCAAGAATTGAATCATCTCCTTACCCCCCAGGTTCGATGCTGCCGCCTTGACCACATATTCAGTGATCTGGATCCCCTCGTATCGACTCAGCAATAGTTGCATCACCTCTTTCCCACACCAAATATTCCTAGCCGCTGCTATGACCACATCTTCAGTGATCTGGATCCCCTCGTCTCGACTCAGCAATATTTGCATTACCTCTTTCCCACACCCCCGATTCCTAGCCGCTGCTATGACCACTTCTTCGGTGATCTGGATCCCTTCGTTTCGGCTCAGCAATAGTTGCATCACCTCTTTGCCACACCCCTCATTCATAGCTGCTGCTATGACCGCCGCTTCGGAGACCTGGATTTCCGCATCACGGCTTAGCAACAGCTGTATGGACTCTTTGCCGTATGTCTCGTTCTTAGACGCTGCTATGACCACCTCTTCGGTGATCTGGGAATCACCACGCTGTTCTAAAAGCAGACATCCTATCGCCACACAACCATTAGCTATTGCTAGGTGTATCGCGGTCTTTCCGTCTAGGCCTTTGGTCCCTACATTAGCTCCCTGTTTGAGCAGCTGAGCAACAGCACCATAGCTGCCATGCCGGCATGCAACGTGTAGGCCCGAGTCTCCATTTGAATTGTGCTCTTCAAGGAAAGACCTTCCCGCTCGTTTGATAACTTCTGGAAGCTCAAATGCACAAGCCACAAAAAAAGGGTTGGGAATCCCACAGATACAGTCTACTAATCTGATAGTATACTGAGAAATGCGACACGGTATGCGGTAGGCTTGCGTCTTCTCCTTAACTCTCTCGTTCCAGTTGCAAAATGCAGCGCTTGGCTTGGGCTGTAATCCAAAAGAGTGGAAAAGTTGTCCCAGACGGTCTCGAAACAGATTTTCAGCGGCCAAGCGGAAATGAATCGCCCAGAAAGTCACGATGTAGTCATAAAAGTGCTCGATTTGTGGATATGTCGTTGGGTTGATATCATCGCTGCAGAGATATAAAAGACAGGTTTCTGCTGCAGCCGTATTAGCCTGAGTCTCCCCGTACTTCAGTTTACGTTGGGGGCTGTCGAAGTACTCTCTGACCGACAGATGGGACAGTCGGAAGCTGCTCCCCATGTGCACCGGATCAACTTGGGCAATGACATCTCCAACCTGTACAAACTTCTGCACCACGGTGGCGACTTTCCCATAAACGTCTTGTATCTTCACAATGGGTTCGCCCGGCCATTTCCATTCCTTATCACAGCATTCCTTTTGCTTCGTTTTGGCAAGATCGAGCACGTATGAGCAAACATCTTTCAGTTGCTGGCTGGGCTCTAACAATGTCTTGGCGTTGAAGTGATCATGTTCGGATCCTTGGAGACTTGACAGGAGGGTTTTCATCAACTTCCAGTCTTCTGAAACTATAGCTTCGTACCATAAGCTCTTGCGTGCTTGGAAATCCTTATCGGTCTCATGCTCAACATGGACCCCGACATCGCTAAGAGTAGTCTGTACCACCAGCAGATAGCGTTGCATTAGATGTAGAGGTAGGCTAGATTTTAGGGAGCAGTTCGCACCTTGATTGTCTTTTTCAGGATCCCTTGGTTTCCAGCCCTGCCCTTCCGCGAGAGCAGACGCCTTGCTCTGGAGTGCAATTCCTTGAAGGGTGCCATGTAGCAGGAGTAGTTGGTGCTGAGGCAGCCAGAATTGCAAGATTCTGAAGCTAACTGAGTAGCATGAGATGGAACCATGCAATCAGAGAGTGAAAACCCCGATCCGCAGCTGAAGTGAAAATCCCCCGCCCTTAACGAGGTTGGGTCTTATTAAGCCCGACTTTCAGAAAAAGCAAAAATGAAACTGAGGCATCCAAACATGCGCCATTGAAGATATAAATAAGAGCTATTGCACCCCGTTAGTCAATATCGCTTATCCATGGATGGTGTACGCCGTTCGACGAGCGGTGTACTGTTGCACGCCGCTCATCGATATCGCTTCGCGAATGTTTGTGTAACAGAACACGATCTCATCAATGTGTCTCGTTGATATTTCATGGGTAGGCACCTGCTCTATGGTAGGGACTAAGGCATTTGGTTTAACTAGCTACGGTGGAGCGTGGCACCACCAGAATCAGGAGGCGAAACACTATCAAATGAAGCCAAAAAAAAGCCTAGACTTCACACTGTTGATGGAGAATTATAAGATCAACCAATCCCGTGCTTCGATCCAAATGCAATTGCTATCTGCTCTCGAGGATCATCATCCCATAGTAGCAGGTCAACTCAGACTGGCTTCCATACGCAAAGGAAACGCCGAGTTTCTTCTCCATCGAGCAATCGAGGCACCCACCACATGACTGAGCATTCTGACGGCGGACGAGATTGACATTTATGTAGGCCGATGGATTTCGAAGGTTGATGCTGTGTATCCTGGCAGACAATGCTCCCTTTGAATTTTCCAATGTTTGGCTATTCCCTGACTTCTGATACAATACTTTCCTTCATGCTCTCCATCTCTGCACTTCTGCAATTGCCGCCACCTCGTCCAAATACGAATTAAAAATCTCTCGTATTGCCTTAATGAGAATAATGGGCAATCACGAAATCAATCTGACGTTGGTATCCATAGACTTCGAATAACCCACAGCCTCTACGCCCTAGCTACCATGCGGTGTCCGACCCTGGAGTAGGGGTCTGAACCGGCATGGGTATTAGGGAGGATGCCCTGCTAGGATCGGAGTCGTGACCCTTTCACCGGGGACCTCTATTGTCACCAGCGAGGCTGATAGTGCCACCGGTGAGAGTTATAAGCAACAACATAGCCCTGTCGTCCCAGTCACCGAGTCTCAACGTGGCTAATGCACTAAGCTTCAAGATGGCAAAATTTGATCGGCGGATGGCTGGCGTTTCATAGTGGTGCGCCTCACTCTTAAATCAGGTAGAATATACTCTCTAATTCTCTAATTGACTATGTACACTTCCCGGTAAGCTACTATCATCCGCAGCTTTTGGGGTGACCTTTCAACTATCATATGACCTAGGTTTCAGCTAACTGAAGTTCGGTGAGTCGGTGGCGATAGCAATTTTTCACCAGCGTCCCTCCACTTAGAACTGTTGGAAATCTGAGGACGAGAGGAGGTTGAACGCTTGCTTAATTGATAGCGTACATAACTAGAGAAGTAGCATAGGATATATAGAATAGATAGACAAACATAAAGAAGCATTCCATTAAAGCCAATGGAGTGCTCAGACTTTTCCTATCCGCAGGAGCATGCATGTTGCCGTGCACACCGCTATTTCCAACAAGAACAAACAAGCGCCCCGTCAATCACCCAGATACAGATAATTCACAAACAACCCCTGCAGACTCATCTCGTCGTCATCATTATACTCCGCATTCCGAGCCTTCCTCAGTGCCGTCTCTGTTCCCCCCCAAACTCAAATCAGCACTCATCCCCACGAAACACCCAAATCTCCTGACCCTCGCCACAGAAGAGGAGAGAGGTTCTTACCACCCTTCCTTATATCCCCCGCTGCCTTTTTGATAAACTCTCTAGTATTCACGTCACTACCCCCAACCCCAAGGTCCTCTGCATGCTTTAGATCTAGCGCGAACGGGGATGTGCCGTTGAACATATTGCGGTAGTGGCTCGTTACGGCTTTTGCTAAGGATTGGATATCCTCGAGGTAGGTCTCGTCAGCGATCTTGTCTTTATCCGGGAATTCGATGTTCTGTGTGTTGTCACTGTCTGTAAGTAAGGTGGCTAAGGGGAGGGCAGATGGTGGGAAAACGATAGGAGGGGGAAACCCACTTGCTCATAAATCGCGTGTTTCGAGCTCCACGTCAACGAATAAAAATCACACTCCAACCCCGTCAACGCCAAGAAGGTCGCAAAGAAGACCGGTGCCCAGCTCCCACACCTCCTACTGCTACTACTCAGAAATATCTCCTCCAGCTCCCCATAGATCTCGTCTTCGAGCTCCGCGCTACGCACCAGGATCAGATAGTCCAGCTCGAGATTGAGGAGGTTTGGGACTAGCTTTTGCCCGTTTTTGCTGGAGAGGGGGTCATTGATGGCGGGGATGTCGGTGGAGGAGTGGTCATTGGATATGCTCCAGGTATAGTTGTAGATTGCGGCGTAGCCCCAGAGGAGGAGGGCTTTCTTCACTAAGCGGGTCTGGACGTCGTCCGTCTATCAGCAACCATCAAAATTAAGAGAAGATGGGGAAATCAACATGCATTCGGGTTCCCCTCCTTCCTCGAATACTCCCACGCAGCCCTAATAGTCCTCTTATGCAACCCCTCCCTCAAATCCCCTACAAATACCTCCAACAACCCCTCGATCCACTCCTCCAGTACCCCAAAAAACCTCTTCGTATTCTTGATCGTATGGATCCCCAAGGGCGCCGTTGGAAACTCCTTTGGTACACCGGCAACCTCTAGCGGGCAGGCGAGGTATTTGGGGGAGTCGATGGAGAAGGGGCGGACGAGAACGGAGAGGGGGGCGCCGATGGGCGTGGGGCTTTTTTGCGGAGTGGGCGTGTAGGTGCACATTTGGATAGAGATTGAGCGCGGGGCGCCCCAGTTGGTGCAGTGGCAGAATACATCGCGGATGCGGCTTTCATGGCCCTCTGGAATTTCTATTAGCCGTTCGAAAGTTTAAGGGGAACAAAGTTACGAAGAGTGGAAAAACGAACGTGTGTTCGCCCTGTTTGCGCGAAGTCCCCAAAACCTTGCTCGATACCGGATCAGTGGTGCAACAGGCATCACTTTCCCTTTCTTCCTCTCGCATTTATCACAAGATCCCTTCTCCTCGTTCTCACACTGGTGTTGAGGATGGCCATCCCTAACCTCAACATCCCCCACAGCTCCAAAAAGCTTACTCAATACTGTCCTGTATGCTCTGCGCGAAGGAGTCTGTTGAGGGACTAGGTATTCCTCTTCACTCGTGCCGGTAACGACTTCGAAGTCCGCTTCCTCGGCTAGGGTTCCGCCTCTCTCGGTAAGCATCCCGATGATCGTCTCGTTTCCAGATTCGAGCGCCACGTGCAGTGGGCTTCCATGCTCTGCGCTCACTATGTTGACGTCTGCGCCCATCTCGAGTAGTAGCTCCACCATGGCCTCGTCGCCACCTGATATCGCAGCGTGGAGGGCGCTCCCGTGCTCACGTCCCACAGCATTGATATCTGCTTTCCTCTCTAGCAGCAAGCATACTATTGCTTCGAAGCCACCCGCTGCTGCTGCATGCAAGACTGTGCCCAACCACTTATCTTCCGCATTGACGTCAGCTCCACGATCGATAAGCAAGCTCACTAATGTCCCGTTCCCCGAGCTAACCGCTGCTCGAAGAGCCTTGTCCAATTTCGCGTCCTTGGAGTAGGCCGTCATTCCTTCCTCTTCTAGCAACATAGCGGTCATCGCCGTGTCTCCCTGGGCTATTACCGCTTGCAAAGCCCTGTTATACTCGTCTCGCTCGACATTGAACTTGGCTCCCTTCTCGAGTAGCAATCTCACAACCATCTCGCATCCCATACGTGCAGCAGCGAACAAGGGGGTACCGTCGTCTCGACTCTCAGCACTGACGTCAGCCCCTTTCTCCAGCAGCAGCTCCACTATTTCCTCCATGGCTCCCGATGCTGCCACGTTCAATGCCGTGCCGCATCGCCCTCCATCATCGGCAATATTTGCTCCCGTGTCTAGCAGTAGTCTGACGACGGTTTCATGCCCCCCTCGAACTGCAGCTAAGAGTGTAGGGCCCATATCACCACCTTTGGCGTTCATATCAGCCCCTTTCTCCAGTAGCAGTCGGACCACAGACTCATGACCCCTATGCGCCGCCGCTTGCAGCGCAGTCCCCAAGGGGCCACCATAAGTATTAATCTCAACGCCTTTCTCAAGAAGAAGCCTAGAAACCTCGCAATGTCCGTTAACGCAAGCCACATATAAGCCAGTCTCGCCCCTGACGTTCCTAGTGCTGAATCTCTCGATCCCAGGCTCCGAAGCGCCCCAGTCCGCCAAGACCTCCACAAAATTGAACGCACAGACCACGAAGAATGGTGTAGGTGGTGAGCTGACGGTGGCTTCTAGGTCCAAGGGATCGTAGAAGTTCAATGTCATCTTCGCTATACTTGTTGATTGGACCCACCTGACGAAGGCAGGGGTGGCATCGAGCTTCCGAGAGATCATCTGGAGGAAAAGCTCGTGGAGAGTATTGTTTTGTGTCCGATTTTCCCGACCGCAGTGCTGACTGTGGACGGGCCAGTACAGAGTAGCGTAATTATGGAACGTCTGGCTGTTCTCGACGTATGCTTGAATCCTCCTCCTTTTCGGATCGGCCTCGGAACCGCATAGGTAAAAGAGACAGGTCTCGGCGGCTACGGTATGACTATTCTCATACTTCAGCTCATCCAGTTCCTGAAGATACTCGCGGACCGACGAATGCGAGAAGCGAAAAACATCCATCTCCTCATCCAGAACCACCAAATTCCGAGACATCTTCAAGATCTCTTTCTTCGCCACCTTCGCGAAGGCCCCCAAATTGTCCGACGAAACCGCTGCGAGAAGCTCAGCGGAAGTGAGGGGTCGTTGCGCGCAGAGAAGCCATTTTAGGGTTCTCTTGGTCACGAGCTGGCCTCGTATGGCGGAGTCGCAGATCTTCTGGTAGCTCTTGGAGTAGATATCCTCGAGCTTTCTGGGGAGCTGGCCGAGTTCTTCACGGATGTCATCTTCAATGCCCATGCGTTCGGAGTCGCATAGGTTCTGGATCTGGAGGTGCGCCCAAAGAAACCTAATTGGAATTTGTCACGATAGTCCACATTTAAAAGTTAATGAAATGAACCAAGACCACTGCCTTACATTCCCTGGGCACCCTTTGTCAGAGTGTCAATAATGAGATCCTTCAAATCATCCGAGATTTCACCATCAAGCAACCGCTCCTCTTCAATCGCCCTCTGCACTCCCGTCTCCACAAACCGTTTGATGTCCTCCGCGGTGTCGGTCTCTTGCATGCCGATATTGGGATGCGCACCCAATTTCCGTGATATGTCGTGGTTATTCCGACTCGAGACAAAGATCTTCACCAGGGACAACGATTGCTGAAAGATCTTGTTCAGCGCAGCGAAGAAGTCAGGCCGCGTTTCTGCGTCGCACTCGTCGAGGCCATCGATGGCGATGGTAGTGACTTGAAATTGCTCAACGAGACTGACGATGAGGTCAACGCTTTCAGAAATGGTTAGGTTTCCGGAAGCAAAGCCGTCCTCCTTCTTCTCCCTGAAGACACGGGCTGCTTGCTCCATCACGGATTTCCCGTCCGGGCAGGAGAGCTGCCGCACGATGCTTCTGAGAATATCAGCAGCGGTGCGTCGTTCGGGGTCTTCCGTGCTGCAGTAGAAGTAGGCTACTGGCCCTTGCTTCAAGTCCTCAAGCAGCTGGTCGACGACCAGCGATACAAGCTTAGTCTTCCCCGCGCCGGCTATAAACCAACAACCAAACAGTTAACCAGTACCCACGGGAAGCGAGCAACGAGGACTCTGAACCACTCACGGATGCCATGCAACCAAAAAAGGGCAGAAGTGCTTGACTTCCGCCACTCGCGAAACTCCTCTCGAAGGAAGAGCCATGACCCCGATCCCGGCAGGACATCCTTTCTCGCCTCGTTGTGATGGTGCTTATGTGGAACAGCCGACATCCACTTCAACATTTCCAGTCGCTCGGAAGCTGTATAAGAAAAGATGGTGAGCGCTTGAAAGAATGCGACCGAGTTTCTTCAACTCACTCTGGAGATTGTCGTGTAGTTGCGAGACATGGAAGCCGATACGGTGGATGGGTTTCTCCAGGTCTTTAAGCAGACCTTGCAATCTGCCTTGTTCTGCGGTCGCGAGAAGGACGAGTTGCAGTCAGCATGGTTAAGGTTAAGCTCAGTCTGCCTCGCCAGCCACCCCAGTCGGAATAGAGTCCCCGCTTACCGTTGGCCAACGCAACAAAGCCATATGCCGTCATTCTGTTATCTGCAGAAGGCGAAATCTCTCAGCCAAAGTTCGCACAAATATGCCTTGCGAAGGGTCACATTGTCACGATGCATACATTCTGCATCGACCAGCTGTGCATACTGGTCCACCTGCACCTGTTTGCTGATGATCTGGCCAATCAACGCTGAAAAATCATTCTCCGTGATGTGTCCCACGCTCTTCAGGATCCGCTCTAGAGAAATCCCCCAGTCAGCGCAGACAGAAACTTCCCTTCGTCCCCAATTCTGGCAAGGCTTTCAAAAGACAGGAGAAGGACAGAAAACCTTACTCGTGGTGCTCTGCCCGTAATAATATTTCGCCTTGGAAAGATACATCAACACCGTCGCATAGAGATCCACCAGGCGCTGAGTGAGTTCATCCGTCGACATGGTCTGATGGCGGAGATAGAGATTCTCGAAGATGGCGCATCGATCGATGAGATGGGCGATCATCTCCATGCCCTCTAGAACCGCGCCGAATTTCTGATGGTCATTAACCGCGATCTGTGGTTTGCGTAGAAGTCAGTGGACATCCCAGCCAGCTTCTCCCAAACACGGGCGGAGGCTAGGGTTGATGGGGCCAACCACCAACTGACCTGCAAGATGAACCTAATACACGCCCACGGAAGCGCCGCATGAATCGGATCCGCCTGCGTCGCCAGATCCCCAATCTGCTTGAACTTATCCACCCACGTAAGGATCTTCTCCAGCACATCTCTCAATATCACAACCTGCCCATTCGGCCTGGTATACTTCCATCTCTTCTCGATGCAGAGAGTGCGCTTCTCCTCTGTCGCGCGCGCGACATCCCGCAGGATTTGGAGCTTGGAAGGACAGGAGAGGTCGATATTTTGACGGTCTTCGGGGGGGAGTTTGGCGATGGCGAGGTTCCAGAGGTCGGGTTCGGGGGGATCTTGGAGGGAAGAGGCGTTGGAGAGGAGGTTTTCTGGGCTGGGATATGGTCAACTGGTTCTGGTGGCTCTTGTCCGTCGCATGATGGGCAAGCAAGCGAGAAGGGACGTTCTGGCTAACCTCGCGACCATTGCTCACCGCTATTCGGTGCAGCGCAGTTAAATGATGTACACTGACTAGACTCTCGTCATACTTCACAGCGTCGCATTCACTCTCTCTCACGGTAACTAGGACACTGGGGATATTTGGATTGTGACAAAGGAAAGGGGATGCTTGGGGATTTATCTTACGGCTGCACACCCTGCTACGCTCCCAGTCACCGAGTCATTTCAAACTCCGAGATGGCTGTTGGAGGACACAGACCTGACTGGGCCATCGCAACAGGGTTTCCTCCAGGCGTGTATCTTGGCGTTCGGAAAATAGACCGGTTTGCTTGGCCCGTTATGCTCCGCCACCTCCCTCATCATCCAAACCCTGCAAGTTGTGGGATTTTCCATCGGGGGAATCTGTCGCGAATTGCAGAATCTATCCGCTGCCGCCATTATCTTACCTAACCCTAAGACTCGTTTAGACGTATAGCTAGGGGTTCATCCACCGGGTATGAATTGGCTAAACTGGACAGCTTCTGTTAGTCTGATCAAGCTAAGCGCCTACGTGAGGTCACGTCATCCTGTCAACTTTGCCCTTACTCTGATTGATGTTTTCAAGTAGTAATATGTTATCCTACTGTCGCGGTAAGTGCTCTTGATCCCTCCCACAACGAATTACGCCACTCATCCTCTTCAGGGAATCGGCTCCCACTCCCTTAACGATTCAGCGCCAGCGACACACGCTCAACCTGGCGCACGACAGCTTAAAGCGAGACTTTGCTATCTCACCTTGCTGGTGCTCCTATCTCCTGAGGTCGGTCCACTTGGTTATCACCACAAAAAATCCATCCCTCATCTCGATATTCTCATCCGTGGTAGAAATATATTCTACTGCTCCCAGGTGCTAGGGGAACGACAATTTAGATGGTGGGTGAATAATAGGGGATGTTCCTGATTCCTTTCCCCCTAGTCCTTGAGGACGAGGGCCCTTTGGCCGCAATAGCTTCTTCAGCTGGCATCCCATATGCAGGAATCTCGAGCTCAGTGACTATCGCCTCGCCATGCAATTCCGTCGGCTCTGCCACATCCAACTGATGCATCATTCCTGGTGCATCCAACTCAGATTTTGGTCCCTCTATCTTTCGGCCGCCATTGCGTGCCCGGCTGATACTGCCAAGATGTTCGTGTTCCTTACCACTCTTGACGCAGAGGTAGAGCGTGAACGCTATAAGCGCAAGAAGCAACACAATAACACCGATGGCGATCCCTACGAGCTCTCCGGTGGAGAATCGTTTGTGGTGTGAGGTGGGTGAGGGGTCTGAGGTGGAAGTGCCAGTGGAATTAGGGGGCGGTAGGATGGTGATGAGTTCTTGTTTGGTGGGGCTTGTGAAGACGCATTGGGAGACGGAGAAGTTGGAGCGCTCATAGTCTACAGTTAGATACCTGGAGATAATCAAAAAGGGGTTAGCGTTCGAGAGAATCTCTCCTGAGAGCAACGGAACCTCTCGTACGCTTCTTGGAGAAAGCTCCGACCCAGAGTATACTGCGTATCATTTGCCGCACGCTTAAGCGGAAAATATCTCGTTGCATTTTTTACCAGGGGGTAACTAGCCACCAGATCAAACGCTGCATACGGAAGCACGATATCCATCTTATCTCCGCCCTCCTCCGCAATCCCAATTCTAAATGCTACGTTGGCATCCTGTGCGACGAGTATTGCATGTTGAGTATCATTGACAAGGTAAAGTTGACTTGTATCATCCCAGGTCAGGCCAAACGCGGTTTCGAACCGAGTGCAGGCGCCTGTGGGTAGCCAGAGGTGGGGAATTGTAGAGTCGATGAAGGCGTAGATGGGGGTGGGGAGTAGTTGAGTGGTGTTTGTTTTGCTGGTGGACATGGTGATGGATTGGAGGCAGACGGTTAGGTCGCGAGAGATATCAGGGTTGAAGGGGAATGTTAAGTTGTTGGGTGTGAAGCGGGCGATATCGTAGCCGCCAAAGGTGAGACTTCCGAGAACCTTGCTTAATCCTGTTTGAGGGTTATCTTTCTCCCCACTCTCTCCAGATCTGCGGTTTCTACAATGGAAACTCTCTTGGTTCTTTGAGAGCGGAAAAAGATAGGGGTTGACTGACGATAACGCGCACCAGCAGTATACCCCCACGACAAACTCGGTGCTATCCCCTCCTCCCTCAAGCTCCCTAGAAAACTCCTCCTCGGATCATTAAAGTTCGTAAAATTCACCGGCCTCGCCGACAGCCCAAACGCACCCAAGAAAAACTCCTTAGTCGCAATTCCTGCAACAACCTGCTGCGTCAACTCCGGCGCACCGCTGCCCTGCCACCCAAGCCCCACAGTGTCGAATCCATAGAGCCCGTTGCCGGTGTAGCCAAGGCTGGACTCGAGATCCAGTGTGTAGGGGTCGTTCTGCCTCCATGTTGTGGAGGAATTGGGCGTGAAGACGTCGCCGCGGAGGGAAGGACAGGTGGGAGGGTCACTGGGGAGACAGCCTTCGGGGAGGACGACCCAGGTTTCGGAGCTGGTGGTTGAGATGAGGGCGTCGACGTTCTGGGCGGGAGTGCCAACGCGTAATGTGAAGGACGACCAGAGACCATCATTGCCGACCCTAGCGAAACTGCTTTATATTTCCCTCCCTTTCCTTTGTGAATTTTACTTACCAGCTCTGGCTCGGCGGTATCGATATAGCCACCGGAGTATTCGTCCCACGAGGTCTCAGAGCAGCCAAGCCGGACCCAGCCAGCAACATCGTCAATGCAGCGTCGCGAACAAACCCAATCATAGCGCCGCCTCAATCACACCTTCACCTTCATCTGTCGAGGAAGCATGATGACAATGACAATAACCGCACAGAGTGTTGTGCTGTAGAGTCTTTCAGAACCAGCTCTGCTTTGGATGTGAAGGACATATTATCATAATAACTAGGATTACCATACAAAATAGATAGTAGTGGAACAGAGCGAGAGAGATTAATTTCTCGTCAGCTGGAAAGAGAAAAGAGCAAAACGGGAAGGTATGCAGATTGGTATCTGCCGAATCTCGAGTACATGCTGTAGCTCTGTCTGTTGTTGCCCGCGGAAAACGGAAATGGAAACGCAGGAGGTTGTACAGTTCTTGCGCGTGTACCCCAAGTTAGTTATTCTAATTGCCTATCTGCCATCTTCCTACCCGTCTGCCCGTGTTCATGACCCGCCATATCCCGCCAGCATGCATCCTGGCAAGCTGCATGAGTCTTCCCTTACACGCCACGGCTTGTCAGGATCCATAATTCTCCTGACTGGCGACCCAACCGTCACTGTCAAAGAGCCGTTGGTCTGAGCAAGGCACACGGCGAAAGTGTTCAACGTAGCACAGCACATAGAACCGTATGTAGAATTACGCAAGCTATTCCAGAAAAGTAGGTGGACGTGCTCACATAGATACCCGGAAAAGTCGTGAGCGGGGTAAGCCTATAGGTGGTAGCCATAACAACCCTGACAGTCACACGCACAGCTGATCTGGTTACAGCAAGCTTTTATGCTATTCTTGAGGGATCACCACAGTCACCATAACGGACCATACTCCGCCGTACGGGACTGTCACTGCAGACTCAGTGGCGGTCGTGGCGATGGGATTATTGCGCAACCGGTGGCTGAGGTTGCGCGATTGCGCCTGGGGAGCTAGCCGGACACTGGTATCTACAAAGAACCCAGAACGAGGTCCTTGCAGAGGAGCTCTCAGTTGCTGCGGAGGGGGTTGATCATGAAGAATGCTGTGCATTTCACATCCAAACCTATCACATCTACCCTACCTTTTGGGGGTTTGTAAACTTTAGTGTTTTCTTTTCCTTAAAATAAAATGAATTCATTTGAGATGCACTTTTCGACTCAGCAATCTTGTTCGCAAAGTTGCTCGCTTTACCAACCCCGCTGTCTGCTTGATCAAGCCCAACACTTGATGCTTGAGACAGGACAGAGATTGGGTTCAAACATACATATCATCCAACACTTTTATGACCGAGCAAGCCTTGCTCGGTGGACAATTTGCACCAGGAACAGCGACAAGATACATCAAGAGATGGATTCAACTTAAAACCCATAATATACGCATAAATTGGACAATCCAGAAAATCGCCTTTTCAAAGGCACCATCCCCTGCTGCGTCACGTCGATTTTCAACGGAATTTCGGTTGCGGGGAGTTGGACGAGTCTTGGGACGTGGGACTTCCATATGGCGTTGGGGCTGGACTCGTCTGTTGGGGAGAGTGAGCGGCATATTGGTTGGCGTTTTCCTGAGGATCACTATAGTTTCCGGCTGCATGCTGGTATTGTAACCCCAACCCTTGCTGTAGCGGTGACAGGTAAACTGGCTGCTGAACGGGTGAGTTGGATGGGGGCATCGGGCTGCGCCAGGGATTCTGGCCAGAATTGGGCCCCCCTCGCCTCTTGTTGCCACCAAAGCGAGTGAAACAGAATACTATGGCAACTACTATGACTGAAAGACCTGCGATCCCACCTACCACACCCCCTACAATGGGCCCGACATGGGACGACGCCGCAGGGGGGGGTCCAGGTGTGTGAGATGGAGTTGTAGATGTGGATGTGCTTGATGTTGAAGAAGTGGGCATGGAGGACGGACTGGAAGTTGAAGCTGAAGCTAAAGATAAACTGGTGAATGTAAGTAGCCCAAGAGTTGTGAAAGTTGCTGTGAAAGTTGTCGTGAAGGACCTATAGACCGTTGCGGAATACTCGCTCGCATCGCACTGGAAGTGCCAAAAGGTGTTTGAGCCGCTGGCGGACTCGTATGTAGCACAATATCGGTAGGAGTCGGTGCTTACTCCGTCAGTTCGTGATGCGCCGCTCATCTCTGGGATGACGGACGACTGACCATAGGGTTACATGACTGTCATTCAAGCAGTTCCCAGTGCAGAGGAAGGCGTTCGAAAAAGCGTAGCAGATTGTGGCGGGGCTACAGTCTGTACGATTCGAACAGCAGTCGAAGGCACTTAAAGAAGTGTCCGAAATACAGGTAAGCGCAGGGTTGAAACAGGTTAAAGCTTGACCTAAACTCGACATTAGACTACCTTGTATCAGATTCAAGACTCGGAAGTGGGAGTTTACTGGCATCCCCGTCGATAAAACCACATAAATTGTTATGCTGTCGTGCTTGCAGTAATTCTCCTACGCCAGTAGGTTTTGGGGAGAAGCCGACACGATAGTCATACAGATCTCCGGTAGATTTGGTTGGAATAGGACCCTCCCAAGGAAGAGCAGTGACCAAACGTCCGAGTGCGAGAGCAGAGACGAGCACATTGAAGACGATCATTGCGGGGTGATGTATGCAGGAGATCAGAGCTGAGGGAGGAGTGATAGGACCTGGAACAGGATAAAAACGAGAGCAGGTCTTGTATCTCCAGCGGGGGATGCAGAATAGAGAGTGCGGGAGAACGAAGCTGAAGATTGCCATATGAGCACGGTGCGGAGCAGCTTCCAAAAGAAAAGAAAGGAAAGCGTCGTGAGAATTGTCGGATTTGTCGGTTGGCATGTAACTAGCTGGGATAAGAGTCGCACCGGGATCAGTGGAGCCTGCAGTGGCGCACTCTGGACCGTCGAGAACAGCCGATTACAATTTTTGTTTTTTGTTTTTTTTTGTTCTTCGTGGGCATGGCGAAGACCGACCTCTGCTTAACTGGAGATAGGTAAATCCGTGGCAATAGTACCGGCCAAATAGCATATTGTGTTGCTGCGGGGTCGTCTAATTCCAGTTGGGCGGCTACCTGGCGCCAGTTGAATTGCTAAACTGAGGTGGCGTAAAATAAGCAAATAATATGCGGAATTCTCTATAGTCGCCCAGTCGCCATGGAGTTTCTTTGGTTGTCTGCATCTCCAGCGAATGGAACCTCGCCACGGATGAAGTTGTCTGCACTACTTCTCCACCGCAACGTTATCATCTCCATCCCCGTCACGAAACTCCTTATTCCAGCTCTCTAGGACAGTACAAATCCATTGAATGTCGTTCCCATAAGCGCTCTGCGGCTCACGCTAATTATCTTATTGTGTATTGAAAAGCCTCGCTCTCGGATCCTCCAGTTCCTTGTTAGACCGCATTACCTGCTTCACATGATGACCAGCATTTACAATCGGCATTCCCTTACTCTCATATCTGCCGTTTCTTTCCTTTCGCTCGCATCGTTTTGCGCATTATATGTTTGGCGTAAAAATAATGTCAACATCAACGTCAAGACTAATGATAATGTCGGCATCAAAGCTAGCGATAATATCAGTGTCACGGACGGTGGTAATGAAGCCGTGAAAGAGCGGCTTGGCCTGGTCGATCTCTACGAAGGACAAAGTCCGACTGTTGAGTAAGTCTCCGCTACGTAGCCTTACTTGTGGATGCTGACCATCGCATGTTAGCATTGTTGCAGTCCACGGTCTTGGAGCCAACGCCAACTGGGCATGGGTTAGGAAAGTGGGCGAAAATAAAAAAGTGAACTGGCTTGCAGACAAGAATATGCTACCGGGAAAGATTCCGAACAGCCGCATTATGACATTCAACTATGAATCCAGGTGGCATTCGGATGCTCCGCAGCAGCGACGTACAGGATGCGCGAGACAGCTGCTCGAGGCAATTCATAATAGACGGAACGAGGTAAAGTCTTTGAGAATCTAAGACTCATAGATATTAATCGTTGGGGTCATAGGAGAAAGAGACAGAACATCGGCCACTCATTTTCATTGGCCATAGTTTTGGTGGAATAGTCATCGAACAGGTAGAGTGATCCTGCTTTTTTTCAATTAGATATTCACTCATCTGTCCAAAGGCCCTTGTTAGCGCGAATAACGATCAAGAGTTTCGATACATCGCAATGTCGACTGTGGGAATCATATTCTTAGGGACTCCTCACCGAGGTACTGCAGCTTCAAAATGGCCACAACGACTGGCGGCTGCTGGCGGGTGGCTTGGGTTTAGCACCGAGGAGAGAATCTTGATGGATCTTACTGAAGACTCCGAGACTTTACAAGATCTCTTAGACCCTTTTGCTCGCTGGTTGATCCAATTTTCAGTCCCTATCGAATGCTTTTTCGAACAACGCAAGACGAATTATGGTGAACGGGTTGTACGGGGTTTCAGCTGGAATGAGTTAGTATGTATCCTCACACGGTAGTAACTTTTGGGTAAGTCTAACGCTTTGAACCATAAGGTGGTTGAAGAGAAGTCCGCATGCATTGAAGGTCACCCAAGAATGGGTTTACCAACCGACCATTTGAAGATCAACAAATATGAGGGACCGGAAGACGTCTCGTACAAACAGTATGTCTCTCCGAAGATCGTACAGATGGCTGTAAATGCTTTGGAGAAAGTACAAGGCCGCCTACACCGTATGTGCAAGCCATTGATTCTCTGCGCAAGGACCATAATATTAATACGAAGCCAACATTTAGCAAAGCCGATCATCAAGAACGACTCTCGTAAGTCCAGCCTTTACATGGAATCTAGGCTACATTCTTACCCAGTGTCTCCAATTTCTAGTCATCACGGATAAACAAGATCGAGAATGTGTTCAGGCTCTCTTTGTCACGAATCCTTTGGACGACATGGAGAGTATTAAGATCACAAAAGATGAGTTGCTGTCAGGGACTGGCTCATGGATTTTCAGCGACCCGTCATTCGCAAAGTGGTTGAATGAAGACCAAACATGTATATTTTGGATTCACGGCGATCCCGGAAGAGGAAAGACTATGCTCACAATTGCTCTGGTTGCAGAGCTCTCAAGTATACTCGAGAGATCTCCCAGTACCGGCGCCGCCCTGGCCTATTTTTTTTGCAGCAACACAGACAACAGAAGGAACGGAGCAATCTCCATCCTCAGGGGGCTTATTTACCAGGTCCTCTGCCAAATGCCTCACCTAACTCATTATCTCCGCGACGAATATGAGAAGCAAAAGGACCTGTTCTCATCGCCAAATGCATTACAGGCCCTATGGAGAATACTACAAACTATGCTCATGGATCCGGTGCTACGAAAGGCTTACTTTGTGGTGGATGCTCTTGACGAATGCGACCCAGAGTCTGTCGAATATTTCCTCAAGCTGATCAAGCTGATTCCCTCGACGCAGCCTTGCAAAATAAAGTGGCTTTTGACCAGCCGGAACGAATCCGCCATAGAACAACACCTGGCCAACTGGTCCTTGGATATGAGCTTGGAGTCAAACTCAAACTCATCGCATGTTGCGAATGCTGTTGCGGTATTTATTGGAGAAAAAGTTAAGGAGTTGGCGGATCTAAAAGGGTATAATCCGGAGCTGAGGGAATTCGTCGAAGACTATCTCCGTCAGAATGCCGACGAAACCTTTCTCTGGGTGGCATTAGCTTGCAGCGAACTTGGAAAGTCTCAAGTCAAGGCGATCAACACAAAAAGTGTGCTTCAACAGTTGCCATCAGGCTTAAAAACCTTGTATGGGCGAATTATGAAGCAAGTTATAGATAACAAAGATGTGGAGATGGCTCAATTTGCAAAAGAAATATTGCGCTCCGTGAGCGTCGCTTTCCAGCCTCTCACGCTGGAAGAATTGGGAATTACGGCGGGCCTTCCAGCGGAACATCGCCGCGATCACGCGATGTTGATCCAGTATACAGAACTATGTGGTTCATTCCTGACGATTCGCCAAGAGACAGTCCAGTTTGTCCACCAGTCCGCTAAAGATTACCTCATTTCTCGAGATGCTGGTGTCTTTTTCTCACTGGAGACTGCAGACGCGAATGAGAGAATTGCAACTCGTTGCTTTCAGTACATCTGCACGGAGGCATTTCGAGAGCACTTAAGCAAAGATAAATGTTCGACGGAAGACTTAGAGACTACCAAGGACACGCGATCATATCTCGAGTACCCAGTACTTTACTGGATGGAACATGGAAGGATCGCATCCACCGATGTTGGGAGCAACTTCGATCTGAAAGGGCAATTTTTCCAACGAAATTCAAAGCTAAGGGAGGTCTGGTTTGATGCGTACTGGGAGAAACGTCACGAATACGAAAGAAGGCCATATAACTTTACACCATTGCTTCTTGCTGCATACTCAGGGTTATCTTGGCTAGCGGCAAAATTACTGGAAGATGGCCATGAAACAGAAGTCAACATATTTGATTCCTTCGGCCGTAGACCGCTGACGTGGGCCGCGGCGGGAGGGCACGAGGCAGTCGTGGAGCTGCTGATCGAGAAGGACGCCGAGCTCGAGACCAAGGACTCTCTATATGGCCAGACGCCGCTGTTGTGGGCCGCCCGGATGGGGCACAAGGCCGTCGTGAAGCTGCTGATCGAGAAGGGCGCCGAGCTCGAGACCAAGTCTACCAGTAGTCGGACGCCGCTGTCGTGGGCCGCCAGGATGGGGCACGAGGCCGTCGTGGAGCTGCTGATCGAGAAGGGCGCCGAGCTCGAGACCAAGTCTACCAGTAGTCGGACGCCGCTGTCGTGGGCCGCCGGGATGGGGCACGAGGCCGTCGTGGAGCTGCTGATCGAGAAGGGCGCCGAGCTCGAGACCAAGTCTACCAGTAGTCAGACGCCGCTGTCGTGGGCCGCCCGGATGGGGCACGAGGCCGTCGTGAAGCTGCTGATCGAGAAGGGCGCCGAGCTCGAGACCAAGGACTCTCTATATGGTCGGACGCCGCTGTCGTGGGCCGCCTGGATGGGGCACGAGGCCGTCGTGGAGCTCCTGATCAAGAAGGACGCCGATCACGCTCGCCTATCGCCCTGTACTCCTGAAGGAACTGGTAGCCATTGAGGGCGCCGAGCTCGAGACCCAAGGACTCTGAATATGGTCGGACGCCGCTGTCGTGGACCGCTACGAACGGACACTGATCCTCAACCACCACCCCACCCACCTCCGGCGAGGTTCAACCTTCTTATACTCAACTCTTAGTTCCAGAATATTCCATGATCGTTACGTCATATTTTCGATTACTTTTGCTTAGCGCCGTTTATTCCCTATTAAGGAATATCGCTCCTGTTGAATGGAATGCTCTATTAACGCCCAGAAATATTTAATAAGCAAAAAGGATTTATAAGCGTGGCATAGAAATTGACTGAATCCCTATTACAAATAGGGTTGCCACACAGCCACCATGGTGGCAAAAATGAGGGCCTCGAGCTTCTTTCTTTGTGGCGAAGTAAAAAAATTTATCCTTGCCTTCTGCTCGCTCTATCCATGCGATACAGCCTCCCTTCGCGGCCACCCACACATTCGGTCACTTCGCTCGAGTCGCTCCCTTGAGCATTTATTCCTCCCATCTACCCCAGACTCTAAGACTAGCCTTCTCTGTTCAAACCCAAAGTCCTACCTACCTACCTACTGGGTCCTCTTTGGTTTCGCTTTGACACTCCTTTAGTGCTTCCTCCTTACTAAACCGGGAAATTATTCTTAAACTGGAAATCTGTAGGGGAATACTATCTTCCTCCTGCAGCTCGGGAATGGCAGGAGCATGGATCGGCAGCTGGATCGACCTTAGTTGCCCATTTCGTATGGACCTTAGTTGCCCATTTCGTATGGGACAGTGACAATTTAGATAAGATGTACACGTTGCGATACCTGGCTGCGTCGGGCTGCCGGTGAAGGGTATGAGGCAGTGACGAGGCCGTTGCTCAAGAAGGAATAAATACACGAGGTGAGAAAGGCAAGAGCGTGTTCGCGTGTGTGGCTTCTAGGAGCAAAGCGGCTGTTTGTAAATTAAGTTTTTTCGACTTTGATATCCTGGTTATCCTCTCCTAATCTACACTGCGCGGTGGACAGTGCTCATTCATTGGATCAGATACCCTAGTTAAATCCTTTATTCACTACTATCACCGTCCAGATCCGTTGTCGAAACAAATACCGACACGCTCACCATCGCACATTCCCTAGACCATGAGCGCGCCAACGGGATAGTCAGAAGCTCACTCCACAGAATACCATTCCTGATCAAAGATGTAGGTTTAACTACGCTACTAGATGGGTTTATATTTGGAGGTTGGGTCTTTTGTTTGTCCGTTGTTGATTTGAAGGATGGTGGATAGAATATCGGAACGAAAGATCGTATGCAGACGACGGCTGGATCTTCGGTTTGTAGTCGGAGAGATGTCTCTCTCGCCTCCCCATATATTTATTTGCTTATCCCTATCCTATCCTGTCCCTTTTCAATTCCTTGGCTAGTCAGCTTGCTCTCCCTTCTGGTCAACGTACTTACTTCTGCCTTCACGAACTAGCACTCTCTGGAACCACTGTCGCAGAAAACGCACACCTCGTGGGTTTGCTCCGAGCCGCCGGCGCAATTCCCCTGGGAAAAGCCAATCTATCTGAATGGGCATCGGTGCGCTCAACGTATTAGTGAGTTGTTTGTTCAATGAACTCTTAAGTATCTCCTTGCAACCAGAAAACAATAGCCTCCTTCCGATTCGTATTGACTTTGTTGTCTGCCATCTCTGAAGGATATTCCGCCCGCGGAGGGCAAAGACAAAATCCGTATAACCTCGCGGAGCAGGTCGGGGGATCTAGTCCTGGTAGTGCTGCTGCGGTGGCATGTAATATGTGCGGTTTCAGTTTGGGCACTGAGACTGATGGAAGTGTGTTGCACGCCGCTCATCGAGCGAGCCACTTCGCGAAGTGACCCGCGGCTCGTCGAGCGGAGTGCCTCGATGAGCGAGTACTCGGCTCATCGAGAGGCATATAGAAAGGCCGTGGGTATTGCCACGCGAGGTTTTGGACGCAGAAATTTTGGTAATGCCACGCTCCACCACAGCTGGTTAAGCGAATACCTAGCGTTCAGCATTGCAATGCCTAAAGTAATCCCTAGAGCAGGTGCTCTCCCCTGAA
>JAJDMY020000442.1:0-33736 GCA_022345705.2 Sabuloglossum arenarium
TATGTTCATACATTCTAAATATTCTTCTGTATTATGCGCTGACTAGATCTTGTAGGTTGGCTTGCAGATCCAATATCTGATGTCCTGGCTTTGCGTGTTGGAGTTTTTACCTCACGCTCATTACCTTTGCTGATGCGATTCTCAGCAAGTATCTGTTTACTTGGTGTAGAAAATTTTCGCGGTGTTGTCCTACGTGGTGTAGATACTTTGCGTGGCATTCCAATTCCAGCTGGTGTCGAAACTCTCCTTGCCAAGGGACTGGCCCGCACGAACATTTTGCAATGAGTTCTGTGATGGGCTTTACCGCTTACGGGCATCCTTAGGGTTGCCATTCCACAGCCATTCCTGCCAGGGAGTTTGCCCACGTCCTGCGATAGGCTTTCCAGCAACTTGCGTGGCGGCCCTACACTATGAGTTCTCCTAGACATCCCGTGATGGGATTGCCCGCCCCCTACACTAGGCTTCCCCTTAGTGGACCTTCTGATGGGCTTTCCCAGACATCCTGCGACGGATCCTATTCGATTGCTTCATACTGTCGAACTCTTCCACTAGGACTACATCTAAGTCAGTGAACGAGGAGAAATATAAGAAGTCAGTCATGCGACTTCAATTTGGTACGCAATTCGCACCCGTCAAATAGCATCTCCATTCATACTAAGTCGGAAACTCGCCAACAGAACCCTCCTTCATCGCTGGAAGCAATGACGTCGATTTCAAGCTCGATCACTTCAGAACATGTTAAACGGCTTCTGGATATCCTGGATCGAGCAGCCTCGGCAGCGCCCGTCTCCACAACCACGCCGGAAGTGCCAGCAGCACCGGAAGCCAGCAAACCTGAGACTGTTGCAGATACCGAAGATAAGAAAGAAACTGAGACAAATGGTTCAGTGGCGAAGTATAAGACGGTTGATGAGATGTACGCCTCCCGAACCAGTATATTGTATATTAGGCTGATCTTTTTCTTATCTGCAGTTGGGATCACGCTGCCTACAAGTACAAAACCGTGGATTCTTCTGAGAGCACATCAAAGGAGAAGGATCCAGTGGATTATGTCTTTATTGTCCGCCGGCGATTTGGTATGCGCCTAGCTTTTCCATGTACTGATACGACTGCTAATGTTCCATAAGACAGGACAAATACGGAGTTCGAGTACTTTGTGGATATTAAGTCGGAGGGATTACGAGACATCCTTCGTGAAATTTTGAAGGGAGTCAAGGGTGTGTCCTTGAGGGAAGATAAACCAACAGTAAGAAAGTTCAAATAGATTTGGTGTATCATTCTTCTAACGCTGGCTTTAGGTCAGCCCGAAACTCCTATTCCACTTTCTTGCCCAATTCGAAAAGGATCTAGCTTCTCGGAAACATTCTGCCGAACCCGACAACGCCTCGTCTCATACACGGCAGCTAGAAATGTTAGTGGAATTCCTCAAGGATCATTACGCCTCCACCATTGAAAGCCGACAGGTGCTCTTGGAACATGACGAGATAAGATTTGACCTGCTTTGGACCTTGTTCCCGCCCAATACAATCGTCTATACTGAGAGCTATGAACACAACCTACCTCGATGTCTTAGGCTCGACTGGAGCGAAGAGGAGCGAGTTCAGGGACACAAGGTGTTCACACTCGATTGTTGTTATCTTGGGTATGATGGGGAGAGTCTTGGTGACGCCTCCATTTCCCTTGGGATCCGAGAGTTCCGAGGTGAAGAGAAAATCAGGTCTCTCGATGTCTTTCCTCTAATCTATCACGAGAAAGCTGAAGAGGTCAGGAGCAATCTTATTGAAATGGGACGAATCTTTATCTCTTTGAGAGGGATGCATCATCGAGAACACAATGGCTTCGCATTTATAAGGAAGGACAAAAAGGTGAAAATAGTATATATCACAGGCCGGGTCATGGTTGATGCAAGCTCATTCAAGCGAAACTGCCCAAACTACGACATTCCGAAAATCAAAGCTGACCCGTTTGGGATGTTCATCGAAACCCCCAAGAAAGATCCGAACCGTATTACGAAGAGGATTGAGTCTGGTGATGTGAAGGAGGAAAACTTACTAACCTGCAGTCCAACGGTGTTTGGCTTCAGCTTCAAGAGTAAGGGATGGGGTACGTGTTTTCATACAGGCTCATCCACACGAACGTGTTCAAAACAGGCGCAAACGCTAACGTGATGTACATCTAGCCGAATTTGCGATCTCTCGTCTCGAAGAAATCTGTTGGGACCTCAACCCCTTCCAATCTCTTGTTCTTCCGAAAGGTAGAAAGGAGATTATACAAGCGCTCATCGAGAGCCATATATCTGAACGAGCAGATCAGTCGTTCGACGATATTGTGAAGGGCAAGGGACAAGGCCTCATTTTTCTTCTCCAGTACGGCTCACACTGTTGTGGAAAGGAATCTTATGCTTACACGGTTCTAGCGGTCCTCCAGGAGTGGGAAAAACGTTAACAGCAGAGGGCGTCTCAGAATTTCTCCAAAGGCCACTTTATATAGTATGTCCCTTCTGATTCTAATCATCAGTCTATACAAGTCCTGACGTATTTTTAGGTGAGCGCTGGTGACATAGGCACGTGCAGCCATGGATTGGAGAACCAACTTTCTACAATCTTCGACCTTGCCAATCATTGGAATGCCATATTACTTCTCGATGAGGCTGATGTCTTCCTTGAAAAACGATCTCCTCAGAGTCTCAACCGCAATGGATTGGTGTCTGTTTTTCTCCGTAACCTGGAGTACTTCCAAGGCATCCTCGTTCTTACGACCAACCGAGTTGAGACATTCGACGACGCGGTCCAGAGTAGGATAAATCTGCCACTTAAGTATAAAGGCTTGGATGAACCCGCAAAGAAAGCAATTTGGACGACATTCCTAGAGAGGTCTTGCAAGGCGGGAGGGGGAACGGATGTGGCGGACGTGGTCAGCCCGGATCAGCTGGAGTGTTTGGCGAGGAAGCAACTCAACGGACGGGAGGTAAGGTGTCTTGTATAGAAAAGCTGCAGTTCATATGTGTACTGATTGGTTCTTGGGATTCAGATCAAAAACACGGTCCACACGGCGCATTCTTTGGCCATCAACAAGAAAGTATCCCTTTCCTATAAGCATTTAGAGGATGCTCTCTCGGTGACAGAAGACTTCAGACGTGATCTTGCCGATTTAGGTAATGCTGCCAGAATATACGTGTGATGATTGTCATTTGATAGCAATTCATGTCCTGTTAACGAATCTCATAATTTCGTTCGTCATCTCTTGTATCTATTGTTGCTTTTGTATCTAGTGCTTTAATGAATCTCGGAGATAGTCTACTATATTGCGCTCCGACAGCGCGACGGGTTGTCTGATGGGCATGGAGAGCGGCGAGAGAAATGACAGCCAGGCTCATTTTCATCTCAATATGTGTTCGTGCTAGTGAAATTCAGTCTTCCATCTCTACATCGTCATTACCATTGCCTCCCTCCCCATCCTCTCCTCCCCCGTCGTTGCCATCGTCGCCAACATCCATGTTTCCTTCCTCTTCATCGTCAGTTCTATGTAACCCGCTATCAGTCTCCAATCCATGCTCTTGGCAATAGAAGTAGGAATTTTCGCCGAAGAACTTCCTCTCCATCTCCTCCAGCTGACCATACGCCTCCCTATACCTGGCGATCATCTTCTCCCTCACAGCTGCAACATATACCCTAGCGTTCTCGTCGTCGTCACCCAACAGGATGTCTCTCTCTTTGACGACCTGGGGGTCTGTCCATTTCCTCTTACCCACCAAGGCGTCTCCAAGGGCCGAGGAGCCTTCCATGACAATGGAGCCCGGGAATCGGAAGCCCGGAAGACCATACCTCGGAGTCTGACCACTAGGTTCTCTGGAAGGAGCCTCAAGGTCCCTATGACAGGCGGCGAGCTCGCTCCAGGAAAGGGTGCCGTGGATTTCCAAGTCCTCATGGTTCTCAAGGATACCGGAATACCAGGGATTCAGGGTCCTACGCCTGCGGTTGGAGAAAGGGGTGGAGCCATGGATGATCTCGGGTCGTGTGACCCTAATACTGAAGGCTGGGCACGGGGAGGGCTCCGGCTCTCCCCAGTCACGTCTGTCTTCGGCACGGTAAGAGGCACTGCAGTTGGTAGTGAAGCCGGCTGGGTCTTCCCCGCGTCCAAGACGACGAGCATGCCACTCCCTGATATGACGGTGGAAGCCAGGTACGACCACGGTACAGCCGTCGGCCTCCTCATCGTCCAAGGACATGCTAGAGCTGAGCAAATTGCCGCCGCTGCCATCCTGGACAAATTTAGAGGTATTGAGATCCAGATGGAGGAAGCCGGTGGTCTCGCCGCCTGCATCGGTGTCTTTGGTGATGTAGGGATAGGTGATGAGCCTCCAATTCTTGTCTGGACGGGCGGAGGCAATGATGGCATACCAGACGGGATCCTGCCGAACGAGCTGTTGGATCAGGCTATAGAACATATTCCTGAGCCAGCCGAGACGGGACCTTCCGGATAAGTTGCGGTGATGGTGCCTGTACATTGAAAATTCCATGTCTATGCACTTCATCATGTTCTCTCGATCCAGATAGTCAAAGACACCGTCGATCACCATAGTGCCATCCTGTTGCCAGACTTGCCAGGCTCCAGCGCCTGCGAACCTCTCAAAGACTTTGGCTTCACCGAAGCCAAATTCTGGTTGGGCCACTGGAGCGTATCTGTAAACTGTAAGCTGGTCTGAGGCAACTGGGGGCCTCCTGGGCTTGGCGAACCAATCGTGGTGCTTGACTTTGAACGCGGTAAGGTCGGAAGCGTGCCTGAGGACTTTGGTTATCCGATCCCTAAGCACTAGATTGGAATGATTGTTGTGGAGACCGACAGAGCGGGAACTCAACGTGCGGAGGTGGCGGCGGCACATAACGTCGAGCCTCGCCTTAGAAGCCAACCTGAGAACTCGGAGACCTGTCTTGTCGTCAGAGTTGCTTTGGAGGCTCGAAAGTGCCTTGGCCACCTTGAGCGGACACATGCAACCTTCGGAGGATGCGGCGGCTGGGGGAGCGAATGCCGCAGTAAGGGATGCTTGGCTGGAGTTGGCCGTCGTCTTTTGGGCCTTGATCGGATTAAAACCTTGGCGACCATCATGATTGGGAAGAGGTAAAGTCTCGAAATAATTATTTCCCTCCCCATCCTCGTCCTCGTCCTCCCCCTCCTCCTCCTCAACATCCTCCTCGTCCTCCTCTCCGTCCTCCTCTCCGTCCTCCTCTCCATCCTCCTCCCGGTTCTTATCCTCGTCGCCATCACTATCGCCATTGTCATCGTTATTTACATCCAGCGGCTGGCCTTCTCCCCTCTCTCCTTGAGTCCCTTTCACCACCCCCCTGGCTGCTTTTACCCCGCTGACGGTCCGCAGCACATCTCCTGCCTGCACATGCGGTTCCTTGGACCCCCCCAACCCTTGCAGGCGCTGCTTGATCACATCGCTGAGCAGAGACCGAGCTCTCACCAATGAGCACACCTTGCTGAGTTGGTGTAGACGTGGATTATATTGTAAGCTCATTTGCCAATACAAGGGCAGTAATTGGGGTGGATATCGGCTATAGGACATCACGACAGGCGGCTATCACAACCTATAGGGCAGAGGATGGCGGAAAGTCCCTAGATATTGAAGCAGTGGTTCAGAAAGATGTTAGTCAATGGTTTACAGCTTGTTCTACATATCTAGTGTCTAACAGCTATTGCATTGCTGACACACGTCTAGATTTTTCTCTGTGGAGACGGCACGTCGGTTCAATATGGCAAGCTCAATCTCTCTCTTGCAGATTTTGTGCCACAGCAATATATTTCCTGCATCTGATGGTCCTCCCCACTATCTCTATTTCTTATGTCAAGCTGGCTGGCTTCCTATTACACGCCAAGGCAGAGCAACAATGTAAGGAGCATGGCTTAGGTAGTGGATTTAAGAGTCACACGAAAAAATTCCGAAGCGTCCTCTCACTCCAGATGAGCAACTTAGTCTGGAGGATGAACAGAGATGGGCCACTGCAAAGGAAAAATGGAGCAAAAGATGGAGAATATCGATGGGTCTTTTATCACTCCTAAATCAAGGGCCATTCTATGGGGCAGACATCCCCTTCCCCTGTGTCTGCCATGCAATTACCAACTCCCCCCCAATCTACCCATCGGCATCCTGTCTATCTCGGCCGGTGTCGCGGCCTCGAAGTGCGGCAACTCGAAGAAGCCGCCCTCGTTGCCGGTGCGAACTCCAATTGCGAGTGTCATACATCTATCAAGGCCACTACTAATGAATCCGTGAGTTTCATTCTACAATACTGCATTTCCGCTCTAACTTTAACCTCAGGACGAGCTCATAATTAGTCGTATCGAGCTGCACCATCTTTTCGGTAAGCATATCCCCAGTTTTCATGGTCATTACGAGACTGATGTTTCTACTAGATAACATTGACGGTTGAAGGAAGAACTCTCAGTCATGAAAGAGGAGAAGGCGTAGCTTAGAGGCGAAGTCATTGCTTCAAAACTGAAGGGGGAGAAGGCGGTGCTTGAGATACAGCTTCGATATGAGGCTGAAATCTCAGCCTTGAAGGAGGAGATTGCAGGTCTTAAGGCATTGTCGGTCGTACACAAGGCGGGTGAAACTGAGTCCACGCCGAGTGTGGGCGCGGCCAATGCACGGAAAACCCTTGCGCAAAGGTTTTTGGTCACGGTCTAGACTGGTCTTTGTCCTGGGGCAATGTTTGATGAATTTTTGTGCGCCTGAACATTAAAATATTCTGATAATAGAACTGAACCCAATTGTTTCTTTCCAAATCCTAATCCCACATATCCATGCTAGCCATGCACGCCGTACGGGGTGCTTCCGAGTGGAGCTTCCAACATATAGCACTGTTGGAAGCCCAAAAATAGCGTGCCGTGTACATCGGGCTGCCGCCCGCATGGATACTCAAAACCCATCAGCACGTACAAGGAGCTTTCGAGCATCAACATTCTCTAAACTCAGCTCCACATGCACTATTACAATTTTTTGGAGGCTACCCAGGAGATGCCCACACGCTTATCGCCAAAGTCCAAACTAAACTAGAGAATATTATGAGAATGATTGAAGTAGGACGAGTGGCCCACGACTTTGCATGCTGCACCATGCGATATTGGCCCAAGGTATGCTTTTGAGATTCGTAGTAGACTTGAAGAGCTATAGGATGAGGACATCCTTTAAGAGGCTCTTCCTTTAAAGTCCTTAAACCGAAGTCCTCTTTTAACAATGCAGGGAACCTTATTGTACATTTGGAACGTTTTTTGCCCAAGTCGTCTCGTAAACTGAGTCCGGCATCGCCCTGAGGCTCGAGAATGCCAATACGATGATGCTAAGACGTGCTAGACAATAGACAACGCCTGATACAGAGAGAATGAAGGACGGCCACCGCAACTCCTTCGGTGGGAATAAATCCATCCTATCAGCATTTTTGGGATTGTCCGGCTTCTGCTTTTCATCGATCACGTCCAAAAGCCTCCTAAATTGCTTAGGAAACTCCTTAGGAAATTCCTCAGGAAATTCTCGAGATTGGTTTTGGATAAAAAGATAAAAATCTTTTTTACTTATTCCCCATTTATTCCAGTCGAAAATTTTCTCATAATGTTCTTGTTCGATCGTTTCTGGGTTATTGTAAATGTCCTCCAAACATTTACGTGAAGCGAGTACTGATTTGCTATCAGGAATAGTCCAGGCGAACTCTCTCATCGCGTGCAAACAAGTACCCATGAAGTTGTGTGTGCCCCTGTCCACTAGACTCATATGAAGTTGTTGGAAAACCGGAACGACAAGGAGCGCAATTGGAGGGAGGCTGACTGTCACCAAAGCTGCACTTCTCCACAATAGCTTTTCGGCAGGTGTAGGAAATCCGAAGTTCCACGCCGCTAAATGTATGCCCCCGAATGCTACCGTAATTGCTGTCAACAAATAAAGGACAGGGTGCATTCTCTGCATTCGTGCTCGTGGTAGGTTGTCGTTTGGAATGCGCCCCAAGTCAAGTGGTTCAACGTCTCTATCAACATTCAACATAATGTACCAGAATCTATCGAACGGTGGTGCTTGAAGTTGCGAGTCGAGATCGTGGGAGAGCCAAACTTTTGTGGCCGTTTCTACGCCTTGTGGCTTATACCAGCGAGAGATATAGGTTAGGACACCGCATATCGCAAAAGCCAAGGTGACCAGTTCGAGCTGGGAGAAGGCCAGATGCCGGGTCACTCGGACTATAATCGAGAGCAACAATGATGAGATCTGTATTACAGCAACAGCCTTTGTGAAAAAGTCTGCTTTGCTCTTGTCTTTGATCTCCTTCTCCTCCAACAGTTGAGACTTTTCAATATGTTCCCAGTAGCTTGCCAGCTGAGATGTAGTCAGAGGGAGTTGTTTGTGGGATTCATCGCGCGTCGAATTAGATCCCTGCTGAGATCCATTCCCAGGAGAATCCCGAACCCCTTTAGTGCATGGGTGGAAACCACCCATATTTGCATAGTAGGAGTGTGTTAGAGTCCATTCCATCTCTTCATCCTGCTTCTGCTCTTTGCGATGAAACCACGGAAGGAGCCAAGACCACAGGGGAGGCTGAACGGATATATCCTTAAGCCGTATCATGTCTTTCATGGAATTCACGGCCATGGAAAACTCGAAGATAGCGTGAGCCAAGAGAAACTCAGGGAGGAATATCGTCAGTATCGTCCACTTGCACTTGCGCCATGTTCGCATCCGCCAACCGTGCTTTGGAGCTGGAAGATTGAGATGCTGGATGCTCCATGTACAGGCTAGTATAGTGAAAATGCAATTCTCGATGATATTAAGCGTCCCACGGCGACTTGGATTGGCTTGCCAACCAACGGACCTATCATCTCGAGAGGAACGGGTGCTATTTTGTGCCGCACACGTCGTGAAAGAGTAGCATATTACAGCAAACAAAAGGTAGCGAAGTATTAGTAATTTCGCCATATCTGTTCCTAATCAGAACACAGCTATAACTCCAGTGCAAGAGATACGTACCAATCGATAGCCTGTAACGCACGTTGCACGAAATGCATGAAGTTAATGGTTAACTATAGTAGTGTCGGCGACCTTGACTTTAACAAGTCAATTCGTAGTCGGCTAGACCTGCAGTCGAGTTGACTCGCGCAATGTGACCTCTCAGCCAAAGCTTATCAGTTCTTGAAACGGAAAAGTAGAGGTGTGTTGGCACCCACCGCAGAAGAGCGCTTCCCCCGCATATTGTGGGGCTTATTCTTTTCCATTTAGAAGTTGGCGAAAGAGATGAAAGGTTTCAGACAGGATTGTGAGGAAAATTCAGGTCAATATGCGTACCTTTGGAACTCCGAAACTTTTAGCTTACTTCTCGGATAGGACTTTCTCACCAAAAGGCCGACCTTATACCTTAACGAATTGGCATACCACTTGCTGCTCGAGTCCGACGACCTTTAACTTTACGGTAGTAGGACTACTATTCAAGAAGGGGGCGAACGTTAACGCGAAGGATAAAGATAGAAGGATAGCGCTGCACTGGGCGGCTAAGAGCGGACACAGGGAAGTAGTGCGGCTACTGCTCGAGGAGGGGGCCGATGTCAAGTTGAAGGATAGACCAGGAAGAACGGCGCTGCACTGGGCTGCGATCAACGGGGACGAGGCGGTGGGGCGGCTGCTGCTCGAGGAGGGGGCCGAAATCATGGCGAAGGATGCCATTTTCGAAAAAACAGCATTGCACGAGGCAGCTGAGAATGGGCACAAGGAGGTGGTGCGATTGCTACTGGAGCGGGCGGACGTCAATGCGAAGGATAAGTCTGGAGGGACTGCACTTCACAGAGCGGCAGAGAACAAACACGAGGCGGTGGTGCGGATGCTGCTTGAGGAGGGGGCTGATGTCAACGCTAAGGATAAGTCCGGAAGGACAGCGCTGCAATGGGCTGTAGAGAACGGGCATGAGGCGGTGACGCGACTGTTGCTCGAGAAGAAGGCCGACGCCAACACGAAGGATAGGTTCGAAGGAACGGCGCTGTGGACAGCAACGTGGAGAGGACACAAGGAGGTGGTGCGGATACTGCTCGAGAAGGGGGCGGACGTCAACGCTAAGGATAAATCCGGACGGACGGTGCTTCACTTGGTGGCTGAGAACGGGCACAAGATGGCGCCGGGGAGCGGGCATGAGGCGATGGTGTGGCTGCTGCTGGAGAAAGCGGGTGCAGAGAAATGGCACGAGGGGGTGGTGCTCGTGAAGGGGCCGAATGTCGACGCTAAGGATAAAGATGGAAAGATGGCGCTGCACCGGGCGGCCGAGAGAGGGCACGAGGCGGTGGTGCGGCTGCTGTTCGAGAACGGGGCGGACGTCAACGCTAAGGATAAAGGTGGAAGGATGGCGCTGTACTGGGCGGCCAAGAGCGGACACGAGGCGGTGGTGCGGCTGCTGTTCGAGAAGGGGGCGGACATCGACGCGAAGGGTTGCAATGGTCCGATGGCGTTGCAGGCAGCTGCAGGGGGAGGGCACCTCGAAGTCGTGGAGAAGCTGCTGGCCGCGAACGCCGACGTCAATGCTGCTGATGCTGGTATTTATAATGGTCGCCGGACGGCGTTGCAGGCAGCTGCAGAGGGAGGGCACCTCGAAGTCGTGGAGAAGCTGAAAAAAGCAGGAGCAAGAGATGGACATCAGTAATATCGCCAACCCCACTCCCCGCCCACCGCCGTTACGTTTGATGGCTTCCTATATTGTCTTCCTACGTTCTTTCAGATTCCAGAATATTTTTCAAATATGGTAATATATTACTTTTCTACGTTCTATTCAAACGTGATTCGTAAGTCGTATTTGGTTGATCTCTCGCCTTCAAGGAAAATTACCTTTTGTAGTTCGCTTTGCGTCCCATAGGCCGCAGTGGCCTGAGATCCTTACATCACATCACATATATATATATAATAATAACTTTGATAGAGAAGGGCTTGGGAGGGCTGATGTTTATATACTGTGCCCATAAGAATTTAGCTCTGATGGATTGTTGCCACCGGGTGCTTCCACCTGGAGCATTCCAGAAGCTTCACTGTCCGCTTTACCCGCCACGTGACGCCGATTTTTACAGGTCGCGTAATAGAACGGTGACTCAGATTAAAACGCACCCGTCAACACAATGCCCGTAGTATTCAATTGAGCGCAGACATAGCCAGCACTTTCCAAAAGGTGTAGCTGGATGATCTGGCAGCCAGGCATGGTATTGGTCTAGGTATTTATAAACCCCCGCGGATCTCTTGTGCGTCAACTTTACTTGTACATTCATTATTGCCAACATGTCAACAACTATAACCCCTAGTAACGTGGGACCCTTAACGACTATCTTTACCCCTCCCTCCTCATGCCTCTCCATCTTCACTTTCACTAACAACCTATTGTTCATGGGAAACAACGATGGTTGCTATCCCTCCCTCCCGATGGCAACTTCCTTGCTTCCCTATTGGTCGCCCGGCATCTGCCCAAGCGGATACACAACCGCCTGCACCTGCACAGATTACTCATTTGCCTCAAGCATCACCGCATCGAATTGCTGCCCTTTGTGAGTTTAATCAAATCATAGAAGAGAATCAAGTAACGCTCTATTATTAACTGGGGCGGACTTTTTCTGAAGAGGTTTCGAGTGCCTGTCGGGTACCGACTTTTTCGTCATTTGCAGTAGCAACGCGGCCAGTTTGGAAAACGTGTGGTATGCCACTGTAAACCGGCCTTGGTTCAGTGGGGACCCGCTGACAGCTCTTTGGATCTTTTTATAGAATCTCGCGGAGGCTTGACCCGAGAGCTTCTACGTCACAGTAAGATTGATGGTAGCGGTACTTTGTCTCGTCTAGTCCTGTTCAGTGGGCCACACGGGATCAGTACACCCGTAGGAGAGTATGAGAATGTTCTTATGATAGCCAGTGGTTTCGGCATAGCAGCACAACTACCTTATCTCAAGCAGCTAATCTACAGATACAAGATTCGCACCCGTCGAATCCATTTAGTTTGGCAATTGCAGACCTTTGGTAAGCTCCAAGCCCCCGAATTCGGCATAATGAAGCTCACAGTGACAGACATTGGGATGGCAGCAGAGCCTCTGCTCAATCATGCTCTGGATGACGGCACTCTTCAGAATGGTTATGTCAGTAATATGATATTAATGTTGTTATTTACCACGCTAATTTAGAGCAGATCCTTAGCATTTCAATTTACGTCGAGTCGGGAAATGTGGACAAGTTACCTTTTGGTAAGCGTGCCATAGTATACAAGGGCTTGTCAAATTTGCAAGAGACTCTTCAGGCAGAGGTGACAGGAAAGCATATTAGAAGAGTGCAGGGGGAGAGCATGGAGAATGAGAGAATGCTAGTAATGGGTAAGACTTCCTACCTCACACGACTGTTAACTGCTGATAATTTCAGTGTCAGGAACCAGTAAGCTATGAGATTACCTACGATATCTCGTACGTGGCTATTTGGACGATAGAGTCAGCCTGTTAGAATTAGAATATCAGCCTACATGATTATAGATTTTGTTTGGGGAGAGCGCCGTTCTCAAGAATTTGCCAATAGTAGACATGGGAGGTGACAGCCTACTCAACAAGCTGGTTGTATATTCTCCTGTTACCATTTTAGTTCTTATTAATGAGTCACTCTGAAATGAAACACAAATGAAACACGGTGTGCTGTTAGTGGTTTTTGGTCCTAGGTTTAGCTCCCCCTCCAATACCGACTTACTCCACACTCATGACGTATGCCAAGAAATGATGTCATAACCACATATGCTTGACAACCCCCTAACGAGAGACTACCTGCAGCATGTAATCAGTCATAACCTAGAAACCAATAGCAGATTCTAGAATTGTGTGTAGCCTGCATATCCCGACTGCTGTAAGGCACTAGCGCGGCCTTAGGGATTGCACAAGCAGTGTGACAACGATACGCCTGTGGTGCGACAACGGGACTATCACGAGGTTCTGCAAGGTCTATATGATGGTGCGGCTCTATGCGCTTCTAGGTGATTTCCACCCAGAATTATTTTCCCAGGAGATATTTTCTACTCGGAGCTTCCTCCTGGTAGAAACTCACTCCTAGGAGCACAATTATCCTAGGACCCTTCTTCTAGGAGTAATTTCTGCCCAGGATCATTTTCCCAGGAGATATTTTCTACTAGGAGCTTCCTCCTGGTAGAAACTCGCTCCTAGGAGCACAATTCTCCTAGGGCTTTTCTCCTAGGAGTAATTTCTGCCCAGGATCTTATTCCCAGGAGCTACCTTCTACTAGGAAGAAAACCGCTCCCAGGAACTTTTTCCTAGGAGCTATTTTCTAGGAGTAATTCTTTCCTGGGAAATCGCTCCCAGGCGTCAATTCTACTAGCAATATTCTCCTAGGAGCAATTCTTCCTCCCAGGAGCCCAATTCTCCTGGCACCTTTCTCCTAGGAGCCATTTCCACCTGGGATCTTTTTCCCAGAAGCTATTTTCTCCTAGGAGTAATCTTTTCCTAGGAACTCGCTCCTAGAAGCCTAATTCTCTTAGCAGTCTTTTCGTAGGAGCAGTTCCTTCCTAGGAACTTGAATTGACCAGTTATACGCTGTCAATCAACTCAAACGAGAATATTCCTCGCCGGAGAACAGCTGGAGCAACAGAGCGGACACCTTGTCTCTTTCATTTCCTTATTCTGATTCTAAGGTACATGAAGGATGAGAAAATAATTCGGCACCCATGATGGAGTAGGAGACCCCGAATCCCTTCCCCTAGGGTAAGTAGCGGTTATTATGGTATGTATAAATATCCCTCTGCATCCTACAAGCGCTGTTAGAGTGATTTCCTCAGGGAAGACGCCTTGGAGGCCCTGTAAATATTTTGTGTATGTGCCAGGTGAGCGCCAAAACAGGCTCCCACCTACCAAGAATTGCTCGTTCCAAAAATAGACATTGTGTGACGTCTTCGTGCTCTAGCCACTATCGAGGAGCAGGGGCCAGAAGTGGCTCCTCTGAAATGGCTTCAAAAATGACTCATTCTGTTGCTCCAGCCATTGCTGCAATCGGATTGAATTCATTTACCCCGACCCCTCCCTTCTCGGGATATTCAGGCTACATACTATTCCACTACCGGTTTCATGTTATCACAATCGAGGAGCCACAAGTGGCTCCACAATAGCTTTCTCCCAAAATAGATACACGTGAAGGTGGTTATGACGTCAGTTTCTTGGCACCTCACCGATCTGCTCCTAAGACTTAGGGGCCGTTTTTTGGAGGGGGGCCGATAATGGACTAGGAGCCGTTTTTGGCGGAGGGCCATTTTCAGAGGGGGGAGCTAAACCCAAAACCGAAAACCGAAAACCGCAATGGCAAATTGTATTTCATTTCTGCCTTGCCGGGGGATTCATTAATAAGAACCAGCATATCAATGCTAGCCAGCATATTATCAACTAGAGCATGCGGTAATTGTATGTTCTCAAGAAGGCAAAATGACAACAACGTTAAAAAAGAAAACAACAGATGAAAAATTTCGCAAACGAAAAAACAACATTTTAAAGAAGGGTGACGAATTACGCTTGCTTTGTGGAGCAGATGTCTACATCTTGCTACATCGCAAGGGTAGATATTATACTTATAAGTCAACCGATCAACCTTCCTGGCCTCCGACTTTGGAAAAGATCGTAAGAACCCTTAGGACTTGCTTCTATATTACGTACCAAATGCTGAAACATATGCAGGACCAAAGCTATCCTCTGCCAGTTAAAAAGACTCCCGCAGAATTCGATCAGGGACTGAAGTCAGAACACAAGAGAAAATGCAATAGCACTGACTCATGTAGAAATTGATTTGTCTTGAAAGTTAAAAAAATTGAAACTGATGGTCTTTGGCGGAAGACTGGTCTTTAGAGCTATCAGAATAGACGGCGTGTACCTGAGCAATATAACTGATCTATTCCTCCACTCTCTCATGTATTCCCATTCCTCCGCGGTAAGCATGTCTCTGGTAACTGGATCAACATGTATAGGTTCATCTGGGTTGGCACTGAGTTTGTGTTTGTTCTGTGTACGCTGCCTGGCCAGGCGGCGGTGTTCCATCTTGACCATATTTAGAAGTGAATCGAAGGAGAAGTCGAAGTCTGCGGGGACTGGTACGTTGATTTTCCTATTAGGGTATTTCCGAGTCTCCTCTCGCGGCGCTCTTGGTAGTCTCATTTCGTACCCGTAGAAAACGGGCTGCTCAAGCTCCATTACGGAGGGAACCGAAAAGGATTTTTAGAGAGTAGGTATTATTTTTAGCCAAGTATGGAGCCCGTTATGGCTCCTTAGCAATGAAATTCCCAGAGCAAAAAGTGTCAAAGGTCGATGAACTTGATGTTGAGGGGTCAGCCGCGATTCCGACCACTGGAGGATATCACTTACCATTGGTGGTGGAGGAACCGCCGAGTAACCGCGAGCAGGTCGCGATGTGGTGTGTGTGTTTGGGCAGGCGCCCAGTTGGCGGTTGGTGGAACGAGGTGATGTAAGGGCACTTAGGGGGGAACCAGAATAGCAGCTGGACTGTCTATTAAAGATGCTCGTTTTTCCTGCGTTGCTTTGAGTTAGTTAGCTGCGCCCGTTAGTATTCAATGAAGTCGTTCGTTCAGTTTACTCAACACTTGAGAGTATGCTGGCAACGTTAATCAGTAAAATTGGCTGCTTCTTGCAGCCATTCCTCCTAAAACAGTTAAGCGCAACCCCTCATAAAACCCTCATAAAAGAGCATCCCGCATAGAAGAGTACCCCCCTCCACGGGGCTGCTGTGTAACGATTTCCAAAGAGTATCCCTCATAAAAGAATACCCTCATAAAAGAGCACCCCTCATAAAAGAGCATCCCGCATAGAAGAGCACCCCCTCAAAGTATGCACAATCAGGCTCTTATTCTCTGACCGCTCCTTTCTCTGGCCACCAGCTTCTCTAGCGGAGGCTGATATGGCTGGCCTCAAGCAGAGCTGGCATTTCTATGTTTAGATCTGAGGAGCCAAAATCGGCCCTTTATTTAAATAGCAACAGTCGGAAGTAGCTGCCTCCCAAAATAACTCCTTCCTGATGGGGGGCTTGGAGCGTGATTTCATGAGGCACCATCGATTTGGTTTGGTTTGATTTGGTTTTATTCATTTACCCCGACCTCTCCCTTTTACGGGATATCCAAAACTGCTTCGAGGTCCTTCCTTGTGATTTTCCAATTTCCCCCTGTACTTGAGTTATGGTTGTGTGGCTTGCCTCCGAGGATAAGTGACACAGAGGCACCATCGAGAAGCCGGAAACGGCTCCAACAGAAAAGGCTCTTCAAAATAACTTTCTCCAAAAATAGATACCAGTGTAGGCGCCTATGACGTCAAGCTCTTCGTGCATGTCACGAGTGTGCCAAAAGTGGAGAAGTCGTATGCCCGATCAAGACCACTCATGAGACCAAGGGGGAAGAGATCGTATACACGAAAGGTCGTATGCCCGATCGAGACCACTCAGGGGGGAAGAGATCTTATGCACGAAAAGTCGTATCCCCGGTCAAGACCACTCAGGGGGGGAGAGATCGTATGCACGAAAAGTCGTATGCCCGATCGAGACCACTCGTGAGACCAGGGGGGGAGATCGTATACATGAAATGTCGTATGCGCGATAGAGACCACTCGTGAGACATGGGGGGAGGAGATCGTATACACGAAATGTCGTATGCCCGGTCGAGACCACTCGTGAGACCAGGGGGAGGGAGTTGTATACACAAAAAGTCGTATGCACGAAAAGTCGTATCCCCGATCGAGACCACTCGCGAGACCAGAGGGGGAGGAGATCGTATGCACGAAAGGTCGTATGTCCGATCGAGACCACTCGTGAGACCAGAGGGGGAGGAGATCGTATGCGCGAAAGGTCGTATGTCCGATCGAGACCACTCGTGAGACTAGAGGGGGAGGATGCACGAAAAGTCGTATGTCCGATCGAGACCACTCGTGAGACCAGGGGGAGGAGATCGTATACATGAAATGTCCGATGAGACCATTCGGGCGTAAGTGGGGACCGGAATAGTGCGTTTCAAACTCATCTCTAACCATCAAATGCCGAAAATGGTTTCACCATTAACGCATTCTAGAAGAATGGCTGCTCAGTGCAGCCGTTTGCACCAAAGTGGTTTAGCCTTCAGTGATGACGTAAATGAATTCACCCTTGTCCTGCGTAGACAGCCTTCTCCGACGTGCACCTCTCCGTTACATTTTCCGGGTGCCACATCTTTAGAACATGGCAGTTGATGGAAGACGAAATTTTTGTGAGCGTAACTCTCAAGTCACACATGGATAGAAATGGAGATAACGAATCCTAAGTGAAAACCCACTAAATATGTAGATCGCCGCACAAGAACACCCCCCTCCACATAAAAATTAAGGCCCACTATATGGCTAAATCAAAACTAATAGAACACCTGATGTACACGAGCTGCATGGTTCTTGAAAAGCGTGACACCAAGTACCCGCTCCGAACAATAAGCATGTTTACACTCAAACTCCATGTCAAACACCCCCTGTTGTATATGAGCATTGAGATGCTTCTGGAGGGTGTATTTCCGCTTAAATGGGCGCATGCGTTCTGCGTACGAGAGCTGCTCGTTGCCAATGCAAATAAGACAGACAGGATACGTGAATACCATTGGGTATAGATTCTGGATGATCCCGACATTGTCATCTTGAACTGGGAGGATGGTGCGGGTTTTGTCTTGAGGCTGTTGAACATTCTCGGCGTCATCAAACGCTACCTTGAGAAGCCTAGGGCTTTTCCTGGCATCGCCGTCACCAGTTTCACTCAACTTCCGCTTTCTCCCGGGGGCTCCTTTGAGCTTCTCGGCCTCACCACCTTTAAATCTGTTGAGCTGCAACTTCTGATGATGCGAGGCAGCAGACCATCGACTTTCTTGTCGTTGGCAGAGTCTGGCAAGGTTGCGAATAAACTTGGCACGAATTTTGAGGGCTCTTTCCTCATCAAGCTTGTCGAATGACTGAGAGAGCAATTTAGCAATAGTAGCCCGCTCACGTAGTTCATATTGGATGGTCGGTTGGATAAGAATGTCGGCTGCAGTTGCTCCGTCTAGTTGCTTGTTTACCTCGATCGTATCGATCGAATCGTGGAAGTCTTGAATGGCTTGATCGAGTCGTTTTCTGCGCAACCTATTTGACATGCCGTTGATCTTGCGCTCAATACTTTTATATCGACCGTACAATTCCGTTCCTTTCGCTTCCTCAATGCTGCCATACCCTCGATGATATATCTTGTCCTTGCATCGTTCTCGTTTCTCGCGAAGCTTTACAAGCTCTGGGTCATTCTTGACCTCGAGTTTTTGATCTTCGCTGAGCTCCGTAGGTGCCCGCCTGTCTCGTGATAGACCCATTCTCGCGACCGACTGGATAAGGAGATCTTGCGAAGGAGTCCCAAAATAGATGGACTGAAAATCGCGCTCAATGAGGTCTGGCATGTAATATCGTTCGTACGTGCTGCCATGTCTGTGACCCATGACCTGGTTCCGTTCTTCTGGGGTAAGAGCACCTGGTAGATTCCCAGCCGTTAGTAAAGGTAGAAGAAATTGAGAATGTATAAGGAGAAATGCGGCGTAAAACAAGAGTCTTACTATTGATGTTCCTGCCAGATGCCCGTCGCAGCTGGTATAGCTCAAGCAAGTACTCGAAGCCGGCAAGGCGGCCTAAGTGCACAAAATGGTCGCGGTATTTTATATAAGGGAGAGCTTTGCTATCAGATACGCGGATACCATCTGGTGTTTTCTCAACATCCCGGAAGATAAGCTGCTTCTCTTTGTCCTTTTTCCACTTGAGGCGAAGTACATCCCGGTCGGCTGGTACTTCCAGGCTGAACACCTCTTCAATGGAATTAAAGTCGCGCTTAAAAGCATTATCATCAAGGGCTAGCGCCAGGAAATGTGAGACAATACAGAAAGCTGGGAGGCTTTCAAGGCGGAATATAAATTTCTTCCTATTATGCCAGTAGGGTTAGTGAAGTTACTATAGTCTAGGCTAATTATTAACTTACCGTCTACCTTTTCCTCCAGAGTTTTTGATTTGTACTAGATCAACTTTCACTACAATTGTGCTGCATTTAGGATCTGTTATATCGCGAACCTTCATGACCGTAACGTGCTCATACGACAGCGCTTTGTTGCTGCCTTTTGCGCTGCTGCTTTCGACAAGAGCTCCTGGCCTTGTAGTTGTAGCACCGCTAAGGAGGAGAAGCAGTGGAAGCTCCGCTCGGAGCCGACCATGTAGGGCTTTGGTGTCATCCACCCAGTGAGCATGGAGGATTGCGTAAAGATCTTGGACATACATAGCGCGTTTCTCCTTTTCCGAACAGTCGAGTCCGTATGTTGGCATTAGGTATCCAGGGATCCACTACCCTAGTAGTCAGTTTATCTTTTCCACTATCGGAGAATAGGCACACATACGTCTCTTATATCAAGCTCTGCGCCGTTATCCATTCTGTGGCCTTCCAAATCGATGTACGCCAAACTAATACGTTTCCAATAACTTTGTATGGTGCTCTCTTTCTTGATTCGAAAAGTTTTAACACGCCACTCAAGATATGTTTTGAACATCTTTGCTTCACACTTAAGAAGGGCATTATCCGGGTCAGCTTTGATCTTCTGATAGAACCTAGAGAGCAACCGTTAGCAACAGAAACAAATCCAGCATATGTGAAGTAGGAACTAGCTTTTGCCAATGCTCGACCTCTCTTTTAATGAGCCTGTTTGTCCAGTCGCTTCGTCTTGGTTTGGCCCGTCCCGCCGACTCATGGTAATTAATCCTCTTCCGTAGATACTCACCTTCCGGATCTGAATCTGGCCCTATATCTGGTTCTGTGTCTGGGTCTGAGTATGAGCCTGACTCTGAGCTTGCATCGGAAGGTGGGTCTAGGTCTGGGTCCGTAAAGGTGTCATGGTTGGTGTCGGGGCTGGTGCTTAAGAGCCTTTTATCCGGCCCCTTTGGAGCTCGCACTCGGGCTCGCTTGTGGAACGCCGTAACAATATCGGCTTCCAGTCGCCGTGTCGCGCTGACGAGCATAGCTCTGGCGACTTACATAGAGCCAGGAGCCAGGAGACTCATAGTTGAATGGTCGTGATTATAAGAGAGGGAGAGCCAGCGGAATGCGCCTCGATGGGCAAAGTCAGAGTAATAAGAGCGAAGATAGCAAATGGAGGAAGATCGTTCACGATTTGGAGTGAGTTGCTGAGGGATTCGAGTAACATAAACACCACGAGGATAGACGGCAGGAAATCTGCCTTCTTAAATAAGGCCGCAGCCCGCGGCATGGTAAGCTTTTCGGATTTCTGAATCCCACTTCCAGCGCGGCGCGTTTGGTGAGGGGTGTGAGCTAAAAATTGAGGGGGGCCAGTTTCGTGCTGGCGGTTAGGAGGTTTAAGCGAGAGAGCCTCAAAAAGCGGCGGGGATCCAGGGTCTAAGCGAGGTGAAAATGCCTCCAGAAGCGGCGGCCAAACACCTCCAAAATCGGACGTATTTTCACCAATACATATATACTAATAGTTATTTTCTAAGATGGATGGTATAGATAAACTATGGGTATACGGTGATCCGGCCTATCACAATGCAAGAGGTGCAATCGGATTAATATCTCGGCCAGCGGGAGGTCAATTGACCAAAGATCAGCAATATTATAATCGGTCAATGTCAAAACTGCGGATTTCAGTTGAGCATGGGTTTGGAAAAGTCATAACACTATGGGAGAATTGTGGATATTCCAAAGACTTAAAGATAGCCTTACAGCCAGTTGGAGACATGTATATAGCAGCTGTATTGCTTACAAACATTCACACATATCTAGTTGGAAGTCAGATTTCAAATGCTTTGAATTGTATTGCTCCTGAACTAGAAGACTATCTTCATGAAGAAGTAATTATGAATATACCACTTAAAGAAGAACCAGTCGAATAACCATCATAGAATAGAGTGGAATAGTACTAATTAAAGATATATATTAGTATATATTATCTATTTCACTGAATTTTCCATAGACTTACTAGATTAGATAGGTGCTATATTATCCATCTTACCATCGCTCTCCTCATACTGTGCCGAAAGACCTGGTGATAACACGGTATATCCATATTCTTGAAGGAGTATATGAGCTTGCTCCAAAGTATTTAATTCCTTTTTTTTTTGACGGTTGATTGTCTCACCTGGAAGATCCACAGCTCCATGTTGAGCTAAGAATTCGTAGAAGTCGCGTTCGTATTGCACTACTTCAGATTCTCACTTTTGAATTGCGATATCATGCTGCAATTTTGAAACAACTTTCTACTCATTAGTCTCCATAATAAGAGCACTAATGGCATCATCTTTGAAAAATCCAGGATCTTTCCAAACATTATCCTCCGCAACATGTGTGCTCTCGACATCCACGAACTGAGTTCCTCTATCTTTATTAAGACGCAAAAATACGTCATTTCCAAGACGAGACTTAATAGTCCACTTTTTGCCGGACTTGCATTTTGCTGGAGTCATAATATCGCATGGAGTACCCATGAGCTTACCCACCCAAAACATATTGTAACCAACAGGCAGAACAGGCTCCTTAGGCTTCCTTGGTTTAGCTTTGAATGGATCACAGGCAGGAGCGTTGGCAGCGATAATTTCGACATTTTCGAAGCCTGGTAAATGCTTGAAGAATTTGATGCTTTCAGTCGGTTCAAGTAAGGCCGATCGGCTTGGATAATTGGTGGGAGGTCCAGAGTTGGGTGGATCAGGTGAAGACGCCATGCTATAAGAATTAGTTTGATTCTATAAGTATATAGTTCTATGGTCTTTCTGTGAACATACCTTTGATTGTTAGAGTTAATTGTTGTGGGTTTGCTTTATAATTACTAGGAAGATAAAGGTGTTGAGTAGAGCTGATGAAGAAAACCAAGTAGAAAATATAAAAAAGTATGTCAATTGAAAAGCTATAAAGGTTTAGATGTGTTTAAAGCCTGCATATATGGACTATACCATGGTATATCTACACAAAAAGGCTCTGTTTTGTCAGGTGAACAAAACAATACCTATAATTGGTGCATGTGATTCTGGATCACTCGACCTTCCTGACTTGGCTGTGGATGTTCCATCTGTAATACAATATTAAGCAATTGCCCTATTATTGCTTTCATTTTTTTATTATTAGCTTCCATCACCGCAAGCTGAGTTATTCATTGCTTATCCACTATGGATTCAGCTTTCTTTGCCCACGAAGGTTCTCAGACATTGCAACCATAGTAGTGTCCATCTTATCGCCCAGCGTCCCAATTGCATTTACCATTTCTGCAGTTGCCGCAAACAATGCAAGCTATTTCTGGCGTTTTCGTGATGTTTTTTAAGGGCAAGGAGTCGAATGAGAAGTTTCCGTCTCTTCAATATCATCATCAACAATATCTGGTAAATCTATAGAGTCACCAATTGTTTGTTTTTCCTTTAAAGTTCTCATTATGTTGAACATTTGTGTGTTTGCAGCTGCAGTATCACTTTCTTTTACCTCCTGGGCCTTCTGTCGGTTTTCCTTCTCGTTTTCATACTCCTCCAATATTTCAATCCAAGCATCATGCGCCTGTATTAATTCTGTTTCCTCCTGAACTGTTTCTAATTCCTTTTTATACTCTTTAATTGTTTTTTTATATTCTTTTACCAGTTTTGCCACTTTCACCAATAGATCTGCCATTGATTTACCAGTTTGACTGGTGAACGTCGTCGCTACCATATTCCAGAACTTTGATAACGGTCGTTTGTAGGAACTTCGATTCTGAAAACATAGTCGAACCAGTATAAGGTTATCTACTACCGTATATCGAGTTCGACGGTTAGATGCATGGCTAGGCTCTGGATTGACCAGATCTGTAGCTAAAAAAGCGTATTGAGGTTTAGGCATTCCATTTCGGGTTCGTAGTTTCAGGTTGGAATCAACTAGAGTTGACTGATTTAAGGCACTTTGTGAGGTCTCCTGGATCTACTGCGAAGTAGCTATTGCTTACTGATATCAAGTACAGATTAAGATCTTGTTAATTGTTTTCGAAGGATAGTATAGGAAGAGTTGAACGTTATAATATATGGATATGAAAATAGCTATGGATAGGCTATGGAACAACATTGATTATCAGCCTCAAAGAGCCTCATAAACATCAATTACAATTGCTCAAGACAATGCCTATATAAGCATATGCTTTATTAAACCATGCTTAAGGGTTTTCGCTTTACTGGAATTAGCGATCATATGATGAAATTTCCGGCCGTAAGCATAAGCATTTCCAATTGCTGAACTTCACTTTTTAGCCGAATTCCCCTGGAACACCCAGTTAAAGATAGCTTAGCAAGTTGAGCCCGATTAACAACATGATCCTGGTAAGAAAGATCTCCAAAGCTGATTAGCCAGTATCAGCTAACAGTAAATCGTCTAATAAAAACAAACATCCTGATGTGAGCTCTGACTGCAAATCAAAAATCATTTGCACTTCTACCATAATATATACAAGATATCTAAAATCGCCAATCGACATCCCTCAATGGAGGCACCAAGTACTATTAACTCCTTTCTTATAAGATATGTTCTTATCCCCCAGATCACTACTGTCCCTATAACTTACTCCCTTTGCCCATGACTCTCAACCCTCTTAGCTCCCTGCTGCAAGTTCTCCCTGCTCATAACAGTTCCAGATCCTAGTTCCTAGCACTTCATGCTTGCGACTCTTCCTACTTATGAATATCTCTGCCTCTAACTATCCCAGTTCCCAGCTCCCAGCTCTAAGCACTGCCTGCTGGTGGATCTCTCTACCCGCGACTATCCCAATTCCTAGCTCCTAGCTCCAAGCGCTCCCTGCTCGCAGTTCTCCTTATCCCCGACTATTCCAACTACCACTCTCCCAGCTTGCCCAGTTCCCAGTCCCCTCCTCCACAAGCTGTCTCCAGACTTTCTGCTTTCAGCTTCATACTACCCCCTCTCCTCAAGCTCACTCCTTAAGCTCACTTCCCAAACCCTACCCTAAGCTCTCCCCACAAACTCCCGCTGCAAGCTCCCTCCCCCTACTTCCCTCCTCAAGGTTCTGCCCCAAGCTCCCGCTCCATACTTCCTGTAAGGATCCTACGTAAAGGGTACCTCTTGGTTTAGTAGATAATGTGATAATAATCAATCTTCTCGTGGTTTGCTGGTACTCTGACGTCTAGTTGCTATGTAATACGATAAGATTCTATATGGGACAGACTACTTGCGAGTCGCTGGGTTTCCAAAGGTAGGTATTTAGATAAATGGATAATAGCTTGGATTTTATTGATGCTAAAACTGGTCGCTGGCCTTTCTACCCAGGCTATCATGCTATATTTATATATTAGGGAGTAGGCTCAGAATGTCATTCCCTGTCACCTGACTCTCTTGGCTGAGAAGATAACTGTTAAGAGACCTGCCATTGGGTGGTATCTTTCTGTCGGACCGTAGTATGGACGTAGCTAGCACTATAGTCGGTACCACCATGACAGCTCCTCTATTTCGTCATTCTCAGGAACTTGCCATTCAGCATCTGTATCATCGATGTTGTTTCTTGCAATTGTGTCTAGTCGCATTATTGTCTCAAGGCAATTACTAATAGTATCTATATGTAGGCGATTTGGCTGCCAGATTCGGGGGGGTTGGCCCACCATTTTTAGGGGAGTTTTCTCTTGCTTAATACCCTATGCGAGGCTGGCCTCTTGCCACCTGAGGAGGTTTCGCTCACTTAATATCCTATGAGAGGAGATCAACAGGAAAGCTTGTAAATTGTTTAGAGTACAGCCCAATAAGCCCCAATTACAGGTTCATTGACTAACGGAGATAGAAAATAGGAAAGGGAAAGAATTTCGTTTTGGGAAGAGCTAAGACGGTAGCAATAGTTCTGACGTCAAGGCCTTGAGACATAAGAGTCTCGTTTCTGTCGCAAACCCCTGTTCTATAGTTTAGGGCCAACCTCCCATATCTTGCCAACGTAGTATGTCACTGCCTGGCCGTTGTCATTGATCCAAGGACGGAGTCGATGTGAAGTGCAGAAGTCATTGCCGAGAATATTGATGCCAGTAAAGTGCGAGTCTGGCGGCGTCAAATGGACTGGGTGGAGACGTCCCGCAATTTTAGCAACCCAAGAGTCATCTTGCTCATCGAGGCCGAAAGCTTGTGCTACCTAGGGTTGAGTTAGTAGCTAGATGCTCTTCCTGTAGGCCTGGACACTGACCTGGCTGGAGATGTACGTTAGTGGGGCCCCACCATCTACAATGAAGAAAACCCAACGAGCCTTGTCGCCAATACCGAAGAGACATGGGAGTATCATGCGGAACTTTCGGCCATACATAAAACCATAAATTTTATCAGGCATATTGTCGGCCTCATCTTTCTTTGCCTCCTCAAGGTACGGCATACCCGCGAGCTCCGCAATTTCGGATTGCAGTATATCGTTATCCACATCCGTGATCAAGTTATCGTAGTCCTTCGGGTCTACGCCGCCGACGTCGTGAATATCGACAAAACTGCCATTTTCTATATTCTTTTTTACCTTTTCTCGAGCGAGGAAACCTACTGGATTCGGCTCTGAAGAAAAACGTCGAGCGAGAGTCGTATAGCTCGGAGGTCCTGAGTATGGGACTGAGTTGTCGTGGAGGTGTCGTACTTGATGGAGATTGCCAAGAGGGTTGGAGGCGAAGTCATGGAGAAGATTATGGGATAGGCTGTAGAGAGTCTTCGAGGCTTGTCGGCTCGAGAGCCTAGGTATGGTAAAGCAGGACTGTCTGGAAGGTATAGCGTAGAAGCCATCACCAGAGCTAATACTAGTAAAGTGCGAATTTGATGGCGTCAAATGAACTGGGCGGAGATGTCCTGAGATTTTGGCTATAAGATCGAAGGCTCGCGCTACCTAGAGTTGAGTTAGTAGCTAGATGCTCTTCTTGTAGGCCTGGATACTGACCTGAATAGGGATGTACATTGGTAGGGCCTGGCTGTCTATAGCAGGAGTAATTCGATGAGCCTTATCCTTGATGCCGAGGAGACGTGGGAGTATCGTGTGGAACTTCTGCCCATAAATAAATCGTAAATACTTTTGTCGGTCTCATTTTTAAGGTGTGGGATACTCACAAGCTTCGAAATTTTAGGGTGTAGCATGCCGTTGTCCACATCCATGATCAAGGTATTAGTGCCTTTCATGTCTGCGCTTCCAGCATCGTGAATATCAACAAAATTGTAGTTTCCTCTGGCTACATCTGCCCTTTCTTGGACAAAGAAGCTTATTGGATTCAGCTCTGAGGAAAAGCGTTGAGTGAAAGTCGAATAGCTTGGAGGTCCCGAGTACAGGACTGAGTTGTCGTGGAGGCGTCGCACCTGACGAGGATAGTGGAGAAGAGTGAAGGTGGAATCATGGAGAAAACTATGGGATAGACTGCAGAAAGCCTTTGAGGCTTGTCTGCCTGAGAGCCTGAGCATGGTAAGGCAGGATGTACATTCAGAGAACCTGTCGCGAATGAACAGTGGGTGGAGAGCTGGAGAGCTGGAGAGCGGGGTGCTCGGAGTCACGTGGGCGAGGGCCGGTGGTCGCTATCACACCTTACTCAAATAGGCACCCCTGGTTTCTGGATGCGAAATCACCTACATTTATATTACTACTAAAAACATTTAGATACTATATTTTCTGCTGCCCATTTCCAGCATTTCTCTCTATCCTTTAAACTTTCTCCCTATTCAACTATTTCGAATGTCCACTTCTCTTGTCAATATCCTGAAATCTGAATTCGAATTTGTGGCCGAGCTTCTTTGAGCGTCCCATAGCGATCCACCTTGATTCTTTTTAACTAATTTGTGTGCCTAAGCCAGTTTCACAAAGGAGTCCAAACTTTTTAGAAAAGATATTTCTTATTACTATGGATTTTCAGTCGTATTCGTATTTATTGTAGTTGGAAATGTTAAGCGTCTTATTGTAAGAACCCTATACAAAGGGTACTACTGGGCTTCATGGATAATGTGACAACGATTGAGCCTCTCAATGTTCGTCGGCGTTCCGATGACTAGTCACTGTACAATACAATACAATTGGGTATGAAACGGACTACTTGTGAGTTGCTAGGTTCCCGAATGTACGTATTTTGATAGATGGACAACAGCTTGGATTCTATTGATGCTAGAACTGATCGCTGGCCTCTCTACTCAGGCCAGTGTGCTATATTTATATATTGTGGGATAGGCTCAGGATAACACCCTCTGTCACCTGACTCTCTCAGCCAAGAAGGTGGTTATTAAGAGACCCGCTATTAGGCGGTGCCTCACTGTCTGACCGCCGTATGGACGTGGTTATTGCTATGGCTGGTACAACTATAACACTTATTAAATTAAACAGTTTTAACCAACTTTGTTAGTTTAGTAAGGTAATCGACAGTACCAAAGGCCATAGACTCATCTGTAGAAAATGTTCGCTGATGATAATAAAACAGCATCAACTATTGCAGAAAGACATTTCGATAGTAAGTACTATACCACTATAAATATTTCATTTTAGATTTATAATGGTGGCTCACATTTTGCTGACGCTGGTGTCATATTAACTAGGTGCGCTACATAGCAACTCTGGCCATATCAGCCAAATCTGCTCATGTTCATAATGAGTTATAAATAGGGTTACATGCAGATTATGTTTTGCAGTCCTAATTATCTTAATAGAGTATCTACTCCCGTCAACCTGGAGTGTTAATTGTGAGCGGTAACAAAGAAGACACAAGACAAGCTACTTGTGAAGCACTTTACTTTATGTCATGGTGGTACCAGTTATAGCAATGACCACATCCATACTGCTGTCCGACAGGGAGGTGTTGCCCAATGGCGAGTCTCCTAATAGCTACCTTCTCATCCAAGAGAGTCAGGTAATAGAGAATGTTTTTTCGAGCCCACTCCGCAGTATATAAATATAGCATGCTGGCCTGAGTAGAGAGGCTAGCGATCAGTTCTAGTATCAATAGAATCCAAGCTGATGTCCATCAATTTGAATACGTACTTTCAGGGACATAGCGACTCGCAAATAGTTTGTTCCATATCCAATCGTATTGTATTGTATAGTGACTAGGCATCAGAACACCAGCAAATATTGAAAGTGTAAGAACCCTACACAAAGGGTACTTCTGGGCTTCGTGGATAGTATGACAATAATTAAGTCTCTCGATGTTTGCTGGCGTTCTGACACCTAGTCACTGTACAATAGTATACGATTGAGTATGGAATAGATTACTTGCGAGTCGCTGGGTTCCTGAATGTACATATATAAATAGATGGACAACAGCCTGGATTCTATTGATGCTAGAACTGATCGCTGGATTTTCTACCCAGGCCAGCGTACTATATTTATATACTGCGGAGAAGGTTCAGGATGACATCCTCCATCATCTGACCCTTTCGGCTGAGAAGATGACTATTAAGAGACCCGCTATTACGTAGCGTCTCCATGTCAGACTGCGGTATGGACATGACTAGCACTATGGCTGGTACCACCGTAGTGGGGAGGCTCGATCGTCGTCACACTATTCAGGAAGTCTAGAAGTACCTTTTGTGTAGGGTTCTTACACTTTAGGTGTCTTTATTCTACTGATAGAATAATAAAAGTCTACTAGAAACCTGTGAAATAATTTTCAAAGTGAACAGGCTTTTTCAATGTTAATTATTTGGAGAAACAATTGTCACGGCAGCCAAGCCGTTCCAGGTGTAGGCGGTAGGCCAGGCCGACTGCCCATAGAAGAGGAGAAGGGACGACTACCCAGGGCCATGCTAAGATTGGCATCACGGCGTACCAAGGCCATTCCAGGTATAGGTGGTCGGCCAGGCCGACCGACCATACAGAGAGAAGAGGGCATTGACCTGGCACACGGTCACGGCCGGTAGGGGGCTCGGCCATAGTCGGTCGAGCGACCCCGAAGGCCGATGTTTGTTGGGGGCAGAGTTGCCCAGGGCAATGCCTTGATGGACCTCAATTGCGTATATAGGACCGACGGGGCCCTCGCTAGGAACCCCATCGGTCAATACTTGTATTTTACCCAGATAGACCTTAGTTGTAACTAGGCCGACTATAGTCTATGACTCTGTTCTATGTTCTATCTTAACTCGTTTCCTAGTCTACCTACGTGACGGTCGGCCATACGACATTGACCATCACCCCGACTGACTCCTACGGCACCCAGATTACCGACCGTAGTCGGCCGTGACAACAATTCCTCAGTAGGAGACATAAATATGGAGGAGCAATAAGACCCCTTGATCATTCATCAGGAATCTGTATCGTATGGTCTCATGTGAGTCATCATCTTAGCAAGCTAAACCAGCCTATCCGTATAAGTTTAGTTAAGGCGGATCAATTTGTTAAACAGCGTAAGCCGCAAATAGTAGAAAACCATATAATTCATTTCAAGTTAACGAGTCGGAAATTGCATGGGTTAGTCACCAGCTCATTTACCGCTAACGTAGTCGATGGGTGAGCGTGCCGTATGGGCGAGTGCGCCGCTGCCGAAGTCCCTTCATGAAACAAAAATAAAGATTACAACCAACATTAGAATTATCGCAGTAATATACATAGTGGACACTTTCTTAGCGTTCAGGACATGTGCGGGCATTATGCTCAAGTGATGAGCACTAGCTACATTTGGGTAGAGCCCATGGTTGCACTTTATCTGAAGTTTTTTCAATCGCTCTTTTTTCTGCCTCTGCAAGCGCCTGGGCTTCTGTTGTGGTCAGAACCCCTCCTTTCTTAAGATAGGATCGCTTTTTCCCTCTCTTTCGTATCTGCCGTTGGTTTTCTGCAAATGGCTTTTCGTTCTGACTTGCAAGTAATACCGTACTATGTATAGCTAGTTGACAGCCTTTAACGAGTTGATTTAAGGCTTGCAGGGTCGGTGATGATGAGCTACGCTGAAGACATTGCTTAAGAAGCTCAGTCTGATACTGTAGTTCAACAATATTGTCAGGTGTTTCGGCCGTCCAGTTTGGTTGAGTCTGTGGGAGAAGTTGTGGTGATGGTGTATGGAATTGAGTATGTAAAATCGATAATACTTGGTCTGGTGCATATGGTGTGAGGCCGGTAGCTGCAAAACCACTGAGAATATTTTGTTCGTGTAGTGCTTCAACTCGAGCTTGTTGGTAAAGCGATAAAAATTCTTGCTTGTCGATATGATTCACACCCAAACTTATAAGCCGTTCAACGTGTTGTCTATAGGATCGCTTGAGTATTGAAAAACATCCAACATCGAGAGGTTGGAGAAGATGCGATGAATGAGCTGGTATGCAAAGAAGAACAATTGCATTTTCTGAATAGTATTGATCGAATTCCGGTGTTACATGGCTACCATGGCCATCAAGAATTAACAATCGATGTCGGCCAATTGTACGATCTTTGGTATGAGGGTCAAAGACGCTTTTAAGCCATATTAGACTTATTTCGTTATTCGTCCAACTATTATCACTTACTCCAATGGACCAGTTGTGTGGTAAAATTCCCTCTTCATACCATGCCGTTTGGTGCATTACTGCTTCAAAAATAATAATCAGTGGTATTGCAAATCCTCGAGTGTTGATAGTTTCAACAATTGTAACCCATTCACGATTTCCAGGTTGTGTCGTTCGAGGTTTTCCAGCCGTATCAGTTCCAGTAACTACTTTTGTAGTTGAAATGACCCCTATTTGAAATCCAGTTTCATCGAAATTATAAATATCCTCACTAAGAATCCCATATTCGATAACTGTATCTTGGACACGTTGGAACCATTGACGGATCAGTTTTGGGTCTTCACATTTTGCTTGCTGGTAGTCGTATTTGCAATTGTACTTTGACTTAAGGGTATTGTGACGATCAATAAAACTGCGGACCCAGGCTTTGCCTACATAGGCTGACTCCTTACGTTGAGTAAGTAGTAGTGTTGCCATTTGCCGTACAGTGTTAACTTTTGGTGACATGCCACGCCTATCCATCGATAATACCCATTGCACTAGTGACTCTTCCTCCGTTGGTGTTAAAAGGCGGTTTTTGGGGATAGAATCAAGTCGCGACTGGGTTCTGGCAAGACGTCGTTGTAAGGTACTTCGAGTAACACCGTAAGCAATTGCAGCAGCAGTATAGCTAGAAAAAAGACCTTGTTTATAGGCTTGAACTGTAGTTCAAGCCTACCTTCCTTATGTAAAGCTGCTTGCCGTCGTGATAGTGCCATGTTGAGTTGCTACGAAAGAACCTGACACGACGCGACGCGTTGAATTTTGGTGGGGCGCGCACTCGCCCATACGGCGCGCTCGCCCATCGACTACGTTAATCCCAAACGCATTGGGTGCTTTCTAATTGTATAATTTGACCCTTTAAATATGGGGAATATCGGGGGAAAGAGAATAATTACATATATACAAATTACAGCTAATGTGTTAGAACATCAGATATAGGGCATAGCCTTACCATCCACCCTATTTGCCCTACTAAACAGAAGATCAGGACAGTACGACAGATAGCATGTACAATACGGAGTACACAAGTCCGCTACGAAGCACAACAAAAGGGTCAACTATAGAATTTCATGTCAAGAGATCCACCCTGCGGGCTACACATAGGCAGACTTAAGATACCACATAACCCCGAGAGCAAAGGTGCGAAAAATAGCGCCCACGCTGCCACCTCAGAACTCCAAAATCGCCCATGTCTCATCATTGAGCGTCGTAAAAATACTGCCGAGCCCCAGCAACTCATCTCCAGCCTTCATCACTTCAGGAGAGGGCATTCCAAGCTGCGTTACGAGTTGGTGTATGTGCACACCCTCGTTGCTCTGGGGCCCTGACTTCAGCGCCTCATAAACCCTGCTGGCTGCAAGTGACATTCGTGGAAGAGCCTTGCCATTCGAAGCCATCCCACCAGCACCTGCGCTGTAATTGAAGCTAGATGACTCCTGTTTAAACGCGCCAGGTGCCTGGTTTGCGCCATCTGCCATTGCGTCCATAAATTGCTCCGGAGGGCCACGAGTAAAGTACAGATGTACAGCCGTTGCCTCTAATAGATGGTACTGTATTTCGTTGTGATCCACAATTGGCCGGATCACGTGCGCTCCCAGGTGCCGTTTGTTGTTGTAGTATCTAAGGCGTCCCCAAGCTTTGGCATAAGCGTTCTCCACGAGTTTCTGTTTTGATGAAGCACCTTCCATATCCATGAAGCTAGCTGCATCCTGATCAAGCCATTGCTTTACTTCAAAAGTTCCAGTGCCGTCATCCATTTTGTAGGTTATATTGGTGGATTGGGTGCTGATATTGCGGATTTGGCCAATGATAGACACCTATCAAGCTTAGCAAATAGCTTCCTTTTCTTCTATCAAATGCTCCGTTGAATCAGCATACTTGAGTAACTTCCACATTGTCAATTTTGAATTCAGCGTCTGGATGAGGCTGCTTCGCATCTATAAGTTGCTTAATCGTAGCGGGTCTTAAAGTCTCCTTTCCATATGTCTGGTTGAAGCTTTAGCAGAGTACGATTAGTTACGGTACTGAAGAGCGGCCCAGCACACCTTTGACGCGCTTCCAGGACTATTCTGGCTTCCTCCTTGGGAACCACCATACTGGTTGACGAATCCCCCGCCGCCCACCCCGCCCTGGGTGCCATAGGAGGTTGTTTGATATTGATTGTTATAATCGTAACCTATGAAGGTCAGAGATCATACTTGGTTAAACATATGCTAAGTAACATACTCATGGTGAATGGTGGACGTGAGTTAATTGTTTGTCACGGGTTTTCGCGAGGCAGGAGACGTGTCCGAGCCGCTTGTCTCAAGCGCCACCAAATCACAGGCACTTGCTCGGCTGTAATTAAAGCAGCGTCTTGTCGCGAAATCTTGGCAACACAAGACCACGCCCTGCACTCACCCACGACTCACCCAGGTGACGCCGCTCTAGCCGGGTGAGCTGGGTGATCTAGGTGAGGAAGCACCTGAGCCGGGTGATCACCAACAACTGTTGTATACGCTGATGCTTACGGAGGGGATGTGAACTAGTTCTGTCTGCTCCCCCTCTTGAGCTAATACAGCAAATGGCTGAGAAGTGAAAACACCACCGTGACATATCGAGCTCCTTGAATGGACGGCGTCGATTCTCTCCACGCACCCCAGCAATTTCAGTGTATATTTTTAAGCACAATGTACAGAAAAGTATGCAAAGTACTACTATGGTTGAACCCTTTAAAGAGTATAGATCTATCTCTCCCAAAGCATACTGTGCAGTTCGCAGTATCGCTTCATTAGAGTTGACTGGAAGGTAATGTCATCAGCATAGAAGTGGTGTGAGAAAACGTTTTTCTGCAACATCTCCTCCCCAATTTTGTTGTCCCCCACTACAGCCCAATAGGTATAATCGGGAATAGCATTCTCTTTAAGAAGTTTGGTGATGATCGCTTTTCCTTGTTCGTAAAGTTCGCCTCCAGGTAGCATCCCAGAGACTCTGAGCTGGCCTTTGGCCTCATTAAGCAGTGCATGACGTAAATCTAAAGAGAGGTGAGGATATAGTACTCAGTCTATAGGGATACTGTATACATACCATCAATCCTAGTCCCATTCTGGATATTCCTTGCAGTAGACTTAAGGAGAATCATACGCCCGCCAACAAGCTCATAAATTTGTGCTGCCGCCTTGTCGTCTATACCCTGAAGCCTGAGGTATTGAAGGGCTTCATCTCTGCTCACATCACCAATTTCGAAGACCCTCT
>JAJDMY020000443.1:0-33646 GCA_022345705.2 Sabuloglossum arenarium
CGTTTCATGTTCTGTAAATGGGATTCCGAACCTAGTAATTTCTATCATTAGCTGGCTTGGCATGCTAGGCAGGTGAGATGGATTAAGGAATACAGCACAATATGAGCTCTTACATGGTAAACCTCGGTCGCGTCTCTTGGATCGAATGTAGTCTTTGTGACTCGGGTAAAACCAACGAAAAACTTTTCAGCGAAATTCAACACTGATGAGACAACAGGTCTAAAGGAGAGCCGTCCTCTGGAGGAATCGATAAGTAGCGAATAAAATCTTTAATCGTCGCAAGGTCAGGAGCGAGTACCCCCTCAGCAAGGCACTTCCCGGGATCATCACCGTCCTCTGTCATCCATCTGTTCCACAAGGTTAGCATTGTGGTAATGCTCAAGTATGATCTATGGTCTACTCACTCCCTATCTAGAGTCAAGGCTCTCTCTTGAAGTTCTATGGTATCAGCAGTTTGCTTGTTCTCGTCTTTAATAGAATCTCTCTCTCGATGAGCTCCTCTTTCGTAGCCATTAGCTGCAGCACGTGCCTGGCGCTCTCCATGGTTTCAAAATACCGCTCCGGTGGAAGCCGTTTTCGGCGATGTAGGTGAGCATGGGTGAGCATCATTACCCGGCATTGATGTCGCATCACCTAGCTCACCCACTTAAAGCGGCATTTTCCACAAATGGCAACAATGAGGGTTGGGCAGATATTCATACAATATACATACATAATAAATACAGACTTTCTCACCAGTGCGTCCAGGACCATGATGCATCACCAGATAGGAAGAGGCCTAGGACTCGTATTCTAAACCCAAGACGAAAAATTTCTCCATTGGCTATCTTCGCTATGGTTGAGCCACGAGGAAACGCGCTATTGGAAGCAGTCACTACGCTGGCATCCCTTGGGTTTCTCCTGATCGGATTTGATAATGCTCAATGGGAGGTTTAGGTAATGCGGCAGCTACACGGCCTTGTCCGATTGCGTGAAACTAAGGCTCCGAAATAGTTGGTGGCAACGCGTTAAATGATTCTTTCGGCCCCCCCGATGCCACCATGATTGGTGTCATCGTTGCAATCTATGAGAGTAAGTCCCTTGCCTCCTCTCTATTTTACAACGCGAATGTCATAACTAAGAAATTTTGTGGGGTGAATAGTTGGATGCTTTTTTGGGTCTGTTACGACGGCGTTTGTGGGTGAGAAGCCTGGCCGATGTAAGAGTATTGGGGTCGGGGTCGTGGTTATGATTATCGGCGTGCTCCTCCAGTCTACTGCATATAGCCGCGCACATCTTATCATTGCTCGGATCGTATCGGGTAACATGTTTCAAATCCAGACGTCTGTATGCAATTGTCCATCTTGAACTTTGGCATCCTCATGGTATACTGGATCGACTTCGCCTTTTCATCTTACCATAGCAGCTATGCGTGGAGAATCCCCGTGATCCTTCAATGTATCTTCTTGATTCCTATGCTTTTCATCCTCTTGATCCTCCCGGAGACACCGCGCTAGCTCGCCGCTCATGACCAGCCAGAGGAGGCCCTCGCCATCCTGGAGAGGGTCAAGGGAGATTCCATAGACAGTGAATCTATTCGAAGACTTTACCAGGATATCCTTTCGACCATGGAGATGGAAGCTTCAATTGGCGCTGGGTCGTGATAGGATCTGCCCAGGAACGATCCCATTCAGAGTCAGAGGAGACTGCTGATTGCTTGTGGGATTCAAATATTCCAGGAACTGGGCAGTATCAATGCTATCATCTGTGAGTGTATTGCGCTAGTTGCGATGCGGTGCTGATTCTACATCATGCTGACTAAGTGATAGACTATTCTGGCGCACTGTTTGAGCAGAGAATTGGCTTCAGCAAACAAATGTCTGCCTTGATGTCTGGGTTGCTCTAGATATGGTTATTATTGGCGCATCTATATTACCTTCGCGGTGCTCAATGCGCTCTAGGTGCCCACCATCTGTCTTTTCCCCGGAGATGAAGGGATCGGAATTGGAGGATGTGGGTAGGCTGTTCGAGGGGAAGTCGATGGAGAGACCAGCAGAGCGGAAGGAGGGGGATGCTGTTACTATGAGATTTGCTGTGTAAGCGAGATCCTGCCGTGTGTTTTCCGATATGTGTTGGATGAGATGGGTGGATATATAAGCATCTTGGGGTGTCTATACACACTTTTATCAAGTAACCACCAACTAACTCTCTTTTGAGTTTGACGCTTTGGAGCATGTACATGCATTTTAAGCAACCGTGAGGCTTTCAGGATAGGAAATACAGTCTTTTGGAATCAAGGCTCTTTGCCGTGAAGGCCCGGATGCCGTGATATCTATCATAATATGCCTGGACCAAGTATTGGTTAGGATAGCATATCTAGCCCCCGAATATGCAGCCCTGGTGATTTCTATAACCACCTTTCATAATCAATATCTCCAATACCTTCTTTCCTCTTACCTTCTCGTCTTTCTTCCCCCCCTCCAATATTAACATCGGCTTTTCATCCCCGCTCTGGGTCCTGCTTACTTCGGAAATAGAAGGCGGAAGAAAGTCGCCTTTCTAGACTACATTCGCGGACGGACGAACGAAGGAGGGGCTTAAACTTTTCTATCTTAGCAAAGATCTTGGTTAACTTAGTCATGGTAGCTAGCTTTCTGTTGATATTTCATCGATTCCGGATATAACAAGTAGCCACTACAGCATATCCAACCAGAAGGCAGACAGATTTCATAGTCACCTCCGCATACGATCTGTCTACCCAGCCTCTACCTCTACTTTATCTCTTCAATTGCTTCTTTCTACCTAACTTCTTGCGTTCGCTTCTCCTCCTTAATGATTGCCTCCGGATACCGCCTGTCCACCCCGCCTCTACCACCCCATCTCTCTAATTCCTTCTTTCTACTTAGACCTCTTGCATTTTACCACTTCTTCCTTGCCAGTTCGACTTCAGCGCGATCTGAGTTCTGCTTCTTCCAGTAGGAGGCGCTTGATGGAAGACTCTCTCTACTCCCGTCATGGTCGCCTATTCTATCAATATCATCTCGTGCATCTTGTTCAAAGTAGCATCTTGCTACCTTCAGCTTCCGATACATAAGCAGCTTATACCAGGGTACAGGATCAGCATATCCTATCAGGGGACAGACACCTGGTATATGATCTGCCCACCTCGCATCTACTCCATCTCTCTGATTCCTTCTCTTCGCCTAGCTTCTCGCATTCACGTCACTTAACTAACTTCAACTTTCCACACGTTCTCTCGTAACAAATGGCCCGTACCAAACATAGGAATAGGGTATCTGATCAACGGACTGCACTGGGTGATTTACAACCAGCTCCACATACGATCTGCCCACCCCGCCTTTACTTCTTAAATTCCTCCTTTCGACCTAGGTTCTTGCTCTGTCCTAGATTGTGAGTTTTGCCAGATGTTCGGTGGTTCTGCTGGAGGGGCTTAGCGTTCACCGGTAACCACTAGCATTCACTGACTGGCATCTTATAGATACCCCCTCATTCTTTTGTCATCCAACCTCATCCTTCTTACAACCTACCTCATCTTCTTACATCAACCGACTTCCTCACTCTTCCAACCTACATCTTCTTGCTCACTCCTCCTTGTCACTTCCTTCAACTTTCAACCAAGTTCTCGTTTCTACTTCTCGAAACCAGCCGCTTGAAGAAGACTCTTTCTAGACTCGGAGACGAACGACGGCCATCCTGTCCTATCTAGCTAGATCAACTGGTGCATCTTATCCAAGGCAAGGTCTTGCTGATCCACCTAACTTCTCGCATTCACGTCACTTCAACTTCTCGTCACTTCAGCATCTTGCCACTTCAACCTCTCATTCACGTTCTCATTTCTACTTACTCGCAACAGCCGGTTGAAGAAAAAATCTCTCCAGGCTCGAGAACGAGCACTAACAAGGCGTTCGCCCAGGTTTGACCTATTCTGTTTAGGCTATCTAGTGAGCTGTCTTGTTGATTCTATCAACTTCTCACATTCACGTCACTTCAAATTTTATCCACGCTCTCACTTCCACCACTCGCAACGGAAGACGCTCAAAGGAAGAATATTCTAAGACTCTTCTAAGACTCGAGGTCAGACAAGAACGAGGCAGTTCTATCTAGCTGCATCAGCCTGTGCATCTTGTGCATCTTGTTCACGGCACTGCCTTGTTGATTCACCCTAATCTCTTACATTCACGTCACTTTAGCTTTCAATATCGCGTTCTCATTTTAGCCTGTGGAAACCAAGCGTTCGGAATCTTCTACACTCGTAGTAGACTAACAAGGCGGCTATATCTAGACCATCTCAGGCACCTTGTTAACGCTCTGTCAGTTCTTTACCAATACACTAGCAAGTCGAGAAAGATATTCCCGCCGAAGATTTTTCATAAGAAACGCGAAGGTTATCCTGACAAACTGGTGTTGTTTTCGTTGCGGAGATTGGTAGCGGCGACGCCCCCGAAACCTTTTATCCCTACCAAAGGGTATGTGAAGCTATTGAAAAGAGAGTGGGACCTAGGGTGGGGATAAGCGATCGATTTTCAGGATTTCATGGTCAGGGAATCTCAACTGACGTTATTTGAGCTCCGCAGGCCATCTAACCGTTAGCTTTCTGGCTCTTCAATACTTCCCAACTCACAACAGCGATAAGAGCTGCCAGACTAGGAATCTAATAATCGGTCTGACGACTGTGGAAGGACTAAGGAGAATTTATCTGCCTTTCCTACTCAGTGCTTCTTACGGAGTATCTGCAAGTCAGCTGACTTCGTATCAGCTCGCTTGTCACCACGTTCTCCAAAACGCGCTCCCCCTCACATCGAAATCCTTCCGTCTCTTTGCTTTGAGTGGCTGGGTTGTCGATATTTATCCTACTGGCTATCAGGTGTTTGAGCTTGAGTCGGATGATTTCACAGGTTTCTGCGGCGTTTAGGAACCTTGTGTGGAAGCCTCTAAGCTAAGTAACTTGTCACATTCGTCATCCAGCATCGAACACCTACACATCAACCCACCAACCCATCTACACCGATCCTCTTACATACCTTTTGTTGTCTCACTTTGAGCGGCTCGATTGCAAGTCTCCACTGGCTATTGGGCTTGAGGCTTTCTGGTTCAATTTATTCGATTTACGGCTTCTGCAGCGTTTACTTGTCTTCCGTATAAACCTCGGAGTAAGTACAGCTGATCCACTTCCGCGCCCAACACCAGACACTTCCTCGCCCACACAAGACCTCTACACACTCAGTTATCACCTCTGTTGGGTGATTTGATTGTCAATATCCACTGGCGATCGGTATCTCTCGCTCGAGTCTGATTTGCAAGTTTCTGCGGCGCGCTTGTCTTGTGTCTTCCCAGAAACTTCCGCACATCGTCAGAAGGGCTTATTTCTAACGTTTCATTTCGCTAGCATCATCGATATGGCGCCTCCCAAACATGGTCGCGAACTATCGGCTGACGTCAACCTACCATTTCGTGAGAGCAGCCAAAAATTTGAAGTACGCGGATCCCCATCGCCGCTAAAGAGGAGGAAGGTCAGTAATGATCCTGTACAGCCGTCTAGTGGCGCTTCACATCCTGGAGGCGTAGAGATGGTTGATCTCGTCGATCTTAGAGATAGCGAAGACGAAGATATGCATCTTGCCGAACGAAGAACTGTCCCGCTGTCTAGCAAAAAGGGCAAGAAAGTTAGTTGGGAAGATCAACTGATCAATGATGCGGGGAATCGCCTGCTCAACCGAATGCCGGATCTGAATGGCGACGAAAACGACTGGGTGGATCAAGTCATCCATAGTCGTGCTTCAGCAGCGGATCATATGCCTCGTCGTGTTGACCCAGCAGGGAATGCCACGGTTGAACTGACCCGGGAGGAAATAATGAACTATCTTAGCAACTTGGAGAATCGCCCTGGCTACGTTAAACGCCGACGTCGGCTTGTGAGGGCCAAAGATCTATACCGCGAGGACCAGCAGATCGACAAAGACAAGGATCCCGTCGAAGAAGCTTCAACTAGAACGGGATCAAATGCCAAGGCGGAGCTAGATCGTCAAGAGGTTAAACCTGAGAAGAATCTGGAGGAGGGCGGAGATGTAGATCCCGTCCAGGAGGAAAAGGATCGTGTTATCGAATCAGCACGACGTCTGGGTTGCAAACGGAGGAGAAAGCTCGTGACTAGGCGTGAGGAGATTCCAGATGATCCAGTTCCCGACCAAAGGGAGGTAGAGCCCGCAGCCAAAGATGCGAAAGTTAAGCCTGAGGCCGAAGATCTAGTCATAATTGCTGAGGGTCCGGACGGGCATCCACGACGATATCGGAGGATCGATGAAATGAAGAGCTTCTGGACAGTGCCGGGTATGACGACGTCATTGTTGGATCATCAAATATTGGGTGTCGACTGGATGGTCAATGACAAAGAGCTGGCAAAGAAGGGTATACGTGGAGGATTAGTAGCGGACATGATGGGCCTTGGAAAGGTGAGCCAGCTAATCACAGATTTGTTATACCTGGTTTGAAGCCGTGATTCCTGTCAATCCCTGCTGACTTACTACTTGGTATAGACGATGCAAGCGATTGCTACTATGGTTCTCAACAAACCCCCCGAGAATTTTGGACGCAGAAACCCGCGTGTAACGCTCATTGTTGCTCCAACAGCACTCGTACAGCAATGGAAGGAAGAGATCGAACAGCATACGGTGGATGGGATGTTCAATATATTCATTCACCACGGAAATAGCAAGATAAAGAGCGTCCAACACCTTCGGAACCAGGACGTTGTCATCACATCGTACTTTACCATTATGCATTCACACCCGCCGATGAGGCGCCCAAAGAAAAATATGTCACATGATGAGGTCGAGGAATGGTGGGAAGAGCAGTGGGAGACACGCAAAGAATTTCACCGCATTACATTTTGGCGGGTAATTTTGGACGAATCTCATTCAATTAAGAACTATAGAGCAAGAACTTCTGGTAAGTCAATGTCTACCCTTTGTCGCTACAATGTACGGCTGCTAACATGAAACTACAGCGGCATGTACAAGCCTTAGGGCTGTACATAAGTGGGCTCTTTCTGGAACTCCAATCCAGAATAGTCTCCTGGATATGTACCCCATATTTCGGTTTCTTGGAAATAAATTCAGCGATATACCCACATTCAAGAATGTATTCGGCATATCCCAGTACAATAACACAGCTCAGGCTGCAAAAGCAATGCAAGTGGAACTGGCGTGTCTTATGATGCGTCGAACCAAAGAGGACATGCTCTGTGGAAGAAAATTATTGGACCTCAGTCCGAAAGTGGTTTCGATCAAAGAGGTGGAATTTAGTTCGGAAGAACGGCAACTTTATAAGGTGGTGGAAGCCAGGAGCATTGAGCGAGTCAATGATCTTAGAAGAGTACTACCATGCTCCCTGCGCTCTCTTTCGAGAAGCCCACTTGCTAACTTGTGTGTAGAATTCTATAAGAGAGGGTGATTTTTTTCTTCATGCCTTAGGTCTTCTGATGCGTTTGAGACAGATCTGCAATCACCCCTTCCTCATTAGTAAGTACCAACTAGCCAATTCCGTTAATATTTATCTCACAATCTACCAGTGGAAGCTATCAAGAAGGACTTTTCCATAGACAATCTTAAAGCGGCTTTGGAACAAGAATCACAAATTCAACCGAACGAAGAGGCGGGCGATGATGAGGATTTGCCTGAAAACATTCATACAGCTATTGGTCAGCGTAGGCCTGCTGGGGTGGCAAATAGTGGGCTGCGTCAGATCCTCCAGATTGTGCAGACGGAGGCATCCGGAGACGCTGGCCAATGCTCCATATGCTTGGATATCCCCGAGGATCCTGTGATGACCAATTGTCGTCATGTCTTTTGCCAAGGTGAGTTAATTTTGTGTTGTCTTCCCTAGTGTTCCTCTGGTGGAGCCTGATCATTGCTAGGCTGTATTTCGACTGTGATTCAGCGAGCAGCTATAGAGGATGGAGAAGAGGATGCCCCCAAGTGCCCCTTGTGCAAGCGCGAGATTAGTGATCAGGACCTAAGAGCATATCTACCAAAGTTTGATATGGACGATGCCGAGGCTGGAGGAGACAGACTAAGCAATCAGCATTGGCTCAACCAAGCGAAAACTCTGATGCCGAGCGCAAAGATGGAGGCTCTGAAGGATCAACTTAGGGAATGGAGAGAGTCTCACCCAGACGACAAGATTATCATCTTTTCCCAGTTCGTAAGTTTCTTGCATCCTCTTGGCTCATCCATTACCATCTGGAACAAACTCTAACAGTCAACCAAGGTAAAAATGCTCGATATCGTAGGCCTTCTTTGTGATGATGAAGGTTGGGAAACCGTTCGTTATACTGGCGGAATGTCAATCAAAGTCCGCGAAGATACCCTGAAGCGTTTTAAAAAAGACCCGGACTGCACAATAATGCTGACGTCTCTCCGTGCTGGAGGAGTCGGCCTCAATCTGACGGAGGCTAATCTAGTCATATCTATTGACATGTGGTGGAATGCGGCCGTAGAACACCAAGCGTTTGACCGTGTTCACCGTCTGGGCCAGCAGAAAGAAGTACTAGTCAAGCGTCTGATGGTTAAGGAAACAGTCGAGCAGCGGATCATGCAGCTCCAGGAGAACAAGCTGAAGGTTGCAGCCGCAGCCATGGGCGAGGGGCTGGGCCGGGTATCCAAGTTGACGATGCGGGAGTTGATGGGCTTGTTTGTAAGTTGCTTACTACTCTTACTACTTTGTCTTGAAGTAGCACTCATTCAGGTTTGGTTGGAGTTTCCTAATGAGTTATTAGGGCAAGGTTGTACGCGGCGAAGACGGGATCGATATGGTCGTCCAGGCTGACTGATTCGGCATCTACTCATTCCTAGCTTTATCTGTCGCAAGGGACTCGGTAGTGCGGTTGGATAACTTCGTTTCACTTTAGCAGCTACAGTACGGCATTGGTTCCACTTGTCTACCGTTCGTTCATGGAGAAAGACTGGTTTTTTTTTTAAAAAAAAGCTTTCTGTAGTTGCATCTGCTGCATTTCTTTCGTTTCCTACTCCGCCTATCGATCGAAGGGCATTCGCTCAAACACCCATAGGCAGCTCAATTACCTGCCTGCCTGAATGCATTCTAGATACACTTGCTGCGCCCGGTGTTTCTTTTCTTTCTGTTCTCTGATGAGGGATGAATGAGGGTTGAGGGTCGTTTCTTAAGTATCAAAACGTTCATGTAAAATAGAAAAGTAAAAAAGAGCTAAGTTTATTGGCTGGATGCTCGCTCTTCATGTGTCTATCCCACGGGGAATGCCTCCAGAAGAATTTAATTAGAGTGATAATTGGGGATACTTTGGCTACTCCCCCGACACCGCTATTTTTTTTCCTAACGAAAATTTCTCCGGGTGGTCTTGGGACTGTTGTTTTGACATTGAAGGCAAGTAAAGTTGTGTCCCCTGTCTAGCCTCTTTTCTTGACTATGTTCCCATCCCCGACTCACTCCTTTCCTTGATCTTATTCTCATCTCGGACTCACTCGTTTTCTTGATTACACCCTCACCCCAGAGTCACTCCTTTCTTGATTATGCTATCATCCCGACCTCTTTCCCTTTTCTTGATTATACCCTCACCTGGACCCACTCCTATCTTGGCTATATTCTCACCCCGGACTCGCTCTTTTTTCTCGATTATATTCTCATCCTTGACATCGGTATCCTAACTAGACTGCGCATTCCCCCATGCGGCAAAATAACAAGAAGCCACGCCAAAAATCCAATCCTGCCTACCATTCCAATCTAGCAAGAATAACTAATCACCCCGCCTCTAATATAGCTCACTCCGCTAGCCCCCAATTATCTAATAACCGCCCCCTCCGAACCCCTCGCGTCTCCCATTATCCTCCTACGAACCCTTGACTTCCTTGTCCTGTCAATTTCCCCGGCTCACAGTATCAGTGGTGCTTGCTTTGTTTGCACCGTCTGCTTGGTTTTCGGTGTCCGCTTAACAAATGGATAGAGGCAAACCCCTCCCTACTTGCGGGTTGCAAACACATGCATATTGTATGTAAAACCCAGAAATGTACAGCGTACTTTCCTGGTTTTGCCGGATAACTAGCTCTAATATGGGGAATTTTGCCTCGCTTTTGTGGGGGTTTGGTGCGTAGCATCCTGCACGGCCTCGTTGCATTTGTTTGTATGTATGTACTATTGCTTGCGTTTTTGACCCCGCTTAAGCGCAGGGGTTGGTCCGCCCGACAAAAAGAGCAGGGCGGCTTCGCAATAGCTTCACGAAGGATGCTCAGAATTGGATTTTGATACTGGTGGTTGGTTGTATGGGTCAGAGGTAGAGGTACCTGGACGGCGCAGATTTTGGGATTTTGCAGATTGCCGCCGTACCATAGTGGGTCACTTGGCATTTGTTTAGCGCAGGTTGCACTATTCCGTTTAGTAACGTCTGTCGAATGCCTTCCTCCGCATTGTGCACAACCTATTGCTAGGCTTGTACCGTACCAGAGATCCTCGGCTTCTCCTTTATATCCGAGCCTTAGGAACAGGGCTCAAGAAATGAAACAGGCGCGAAGCCTGGCGAATATGACCCGGTTGATTTGCCTAGAAACGGAGCTAACTAACGAACCCAAAGATGGATCTGGGGGCGTACTTCTGAGTGATAATACTATCTGAACCATGCCCTGCATGAGGAGTTTTAGTCCTGGTGAACAGTACCTGGGTGATATGGTTAGTTAAGCAATCTATCAACTGGTTATCTTATACTGAGAACCGGAATGATGAAAGGGAGAACATGGAACCGCAGGTCGATAGCTAGACGAATGTGTCTAGCTGTAGAAGAGCTGGCCGGACGTCCAAGTTGTACCGGGTGTAGAGAGGGTTGCATGGAGCAGAGTAATCGGGCTCGGACTCCAGCAGAAATGATGCAAAAGCTTCCGCCTAAGCGGTGCTCTCCGGCAGAAACCCACTCTTCGTGTACGTTTGACCTCAGCCATGTGGAGCAGCTGAATGTCCTGTCCGTCCTCTGTAGAATGTTGCAACAAGCTGCAAGACCACTTCGGTTAAGGACCCGCCTGACCGCTGAGCTCAACAAACCATTCTTGTCTTCGGATATGCACACCAAATCCTCTCTTCGCCGGTATACAAGACTCCAACAACAATCTGCGATAGCAGAGGCTTGGTGGTGTAGAATAGGACCGAACCCACAATATGGAAGCGCCTTTTGAAGCCGCTTGCCTCTAAATCACCGGTGTCATGGGAGTATTCGCCGGCAGCTGCATTCGGACGGATGTACTCTAGAGGCATGACTAGGACATGGGGTCCCTTTGCTTGCATAGCCTATAAGTGAGCCATCGATTCATGGCCACTCCTGCTTGTTCTCCTTTTCTATATAATACCGGGGAGTCTGGTATATACGTCAGCTGATGTGAGACGGAATGGGGGCTCTTTCTATCAATACCTTTTACTTATAGCCTCATCCCATCATTTAGCCTTCGCTGAAGATGTATCCTATTCCAGCCCAGTCGCGACCTGACCTGTCGGAAGTTGTGGATAGCGTTCTTGAACAATGATGCACTGCCTAACTAGGTAGGACCTGCGAAATCGAAGCGACGGCCGCTGGCCCGTTCTTTTGAGCGGCTTGTCTTCAGGCAGTCGGCCGCGGGTATAATCTTAGGTGGAGGCCGACCGCCTTGCCTATCGAGAGTCGGTTATATGCTTCGATTACAACGTGATCCACGCTTGGTAACTAACCCGCAACATAGTATATATATCCAAACTCTCCATCACGCTGTAAGGAGAATTCCTAAACAGTCGACGAGTCCTCTTGCGGCTCTTCTAGCCTGTTTGCCTCAAGGCGTGCCCTCCTCAAAGCGAGCAAAAGCCTCTTGAACCACAATAACGCAAGTAAGAAGCATAGGTATTTGAACGTTTGTAGATTGATATTCAGGTCATGCGAGAACAGCAATGATGGCATTACAGGTGGCATGCTGGTGAGTCGGTGGGGTGTCGAATTCGTGGGCGATGTTGTTCGTGTTGTTTGGTTGAGTTGGACTTGACCGCCGCAGTAACAATATCTGTGGAGTTTCTTTGGGTGAGTTCGTCTAACAAAAGACTCACTGAGTTTTTTTTTGAAAGCCAGAGCTCGAAAGGACTCCACTGGATGCGACCTGTTAGTGATTTGAAGCTTCGACGATCGATATAGATTCCTTGCCAAACCAAGGGGTCCAGATTTGGCGCTTGATGACGCTTTCCTGTTGACTTTGGTGCATAGCTGCTCTGATGGATGGAAACATCCGCTGTGAAGTCTTTCAAGGATTTTCTTCGAGGCAAAGCCTGTGGGCATCTTTTCTACATTTCTCCAAGTCTCTAAGTCTTGAATCTTACCTACAAGGCTCAAAACCTTCCATCCGCTTGTTTGCTCCTTCGTCTTGATCAGATATAAGCCACATCTCTTACTGCCTTTACTTATTTCAGGGCAGCTGTTTCTCCTTTTATCAGCGCTTTTCAGCTCCGCTTTCCTCACAAAATCTGTGCATTCTGCTTGTCAGACACTTGAATCTTCTATTACAAAGCCTACACGCCATCCAGAAGCTCTTGGAAGGTGGCTAGACGCAGGCTCAGGCCTATTCTCAGCAATTCTATCTAGACTAGATACATATTCTGTCCTAGATTGTAAATTTTTGCCAGATGTTCGGTAGATCTGCTGGAAAGGCCTGGCGTTCACCTATAATCACCAGCGTTCACTCACTGACAGGTATCCTATAAAGATCACCCCAGTACTCTTCTTTAGTCAACCTCCCTCTTCTCACAACCTACCCTTTCACATCAATCGACTTTCTATAGCTTAAAAACTATTCTATCTCACTTCATAAATTTTAATCGACTTCATCCTTCTACTCTGCAAGCTCACATCTTTTTCCTCGCACTAGCCTCCATCTTGATTTGTCTTATCCTCACTTTTCTTCGACCAACCCAAAGTTGAAGGCGACAATCGCCTCTCTCCATGTACCGCTCATACTCTTATATTAGATCAAGGTAAGTGGTGTTTACCTAGCTGAAACTGGGACTCCATATTCTGTCTCCCATGAATCTTTTCACAGGAGATCTCACACCTACCTCATCTTTCCTTTAGAACAACCGTGCGATTCACTTGTGCTCCTTAATATTCAATGATGTGTTTTGCTTAGTCTCGGGATACACTACTCTATTTCCTCACATCTTCAAATCTATCCTTTTACCTTCACCTTTTGCCTTCACCCTTCACATTTCCCTCACATCGATTACTTCGCCTCTTCAATTCTTCTGAGTTCATCCGATTACATTTTTTCAAAAGCGTATCTCCAAGCATACAGGATTGCAAGGTCGTCAATAATTGACATCTTCTCGCTGAATATCAAAATTGCTCATCTCACTTCCTCACTACTTCCCAATCCTCTCAGTTTCGGCTTACTTAGCCTCAACCTTTCTACCGCAAACATACCGTCTCCGTACTAACTTATGTTCCTTGCTTAAAGGATACAGGAATTTATCGTAAATATTCTCTTGATTTTTTGGAACGTTGCGATTTTCACATCGACTCTTTTGAGATTTGTGACCTGACTCTTCTGTTGGCAATTATGCTACCGCCGTCTTCTTTAACTCTATTAGGTTCTACTTTACTAACGTTTCTATCTATTCTAGTCAGCAGGTAGACTATTCGCCATGGAAACTGTCTCTAAACCTCAAACTCTTGGCACGGTGAATCGCGACAATGAGGATCCCCAGAGTCCTCGTGGGGAGGAAGAGGGCCATGTTGTTTTGGATAATCTCGCGACTCCCGAAGCTGAGTTGCCACGGTAAAGATAATAGAAATATTTATTTCCAGCTATATCGCTGACTCTTCTTCTAGGGCTAAGCGTGAGAAAGCAGATGACATTGCGGATGATTCCCTGTTCGGAGTGGATGAATATTTGCCAGACTCTGAAGACTCTGGAATGTAAGTTTCAAAACTGCACATCCAATCTATCAGGAATCTAAGATCTCCGAGCAGTGGCTCTCGCATAACTATGATGCCGAAAAAAGAGAGCAACGAGCGGTCTTTGAGGAAACGTGTTGTTGTGGAAGGTACATCATCGGATGGTGAAGCAGCAAGCAAACGGCAGAAGAAATCTGTCATAAAGATCCCCAAGGACCAACTCCGGAAGAGTATGTTGGTTGGTACAGAAGTGAAGCGGCGAAGGGGACAGAAGAACACCAAATCACAGGTTCCAAAGAAGAAAAAAGCCGAGCCTAACCTGGCTAACATTGGTAGCCTTGGGAGCAGCACTGCTTTTCAAGATGCAAGTGCGAATATTGGACGTCCAGTACAACCGGTTTTCACAGAAACACGAAAGGCAGAGGCCTTGCAGGAGATGCTGGCGTCGGTTCCCGAAGAATATAAAAAGATATCGCGCATTGATATGAAGGCGATCGAGAAAGCCTCCAAAGTGTATGGGCGAGGCAAAGTGAAAGCAGACGGACATGGTACATGGCTCATGAAAGGTACCCATTACACACTTCCTTCAGCCTTGTGGTGTTTGTGAATTCGAGTCATATTGATGGAAACCAGGAATGCGCTCGAGCCTACACCACTACCAACTTCTTGCAGCTGCATTTATGGTAAGTTAAACTCCAGCTTCAAAGTGTTACAACTCGCTAATTCCAAATAGCATGCAAGAGAGACAGGAGACTCTAAACCATATGGAGGGCTAAGTGCAGACGAGATGGGTTTTGGAAGTTTGTACACCGCCGCGAGATTATCCACTATGATGACACTAACCTAAGCTATTGTGAATAGAAACGGTCACCATGATTGGTAACTAAACAAGACGGACTTGAAAAGAAGCTCTACTGACATCAGGATAGCAACCATGATCAGCAATCCGCCTCCACGAGGTGCGGCCTGTAAGACTACTTTAATTGTGGCAACGCCAGCTTTAATCTCTCAGGTATTTATTGGCGCACTTAGGTCGTCAAGTATATGAAACTAACTGCTTGTAGTGGATGGATGAGATAAGGAAGCACGTGGAAAAGGACGTTTTTGACGTCGTCGTCAAATATCATGCAAGGTCGAAAATGGAGGAACCCAAACTTCTCAGGAACGCGGATGTTATGTGAGTAGCTACTCCTGGAAGTCTGGGCTTCCTTCAAGTGTGGAAACTCAGTCTAACCAACAATACAGACTTACAACGTACAACGAAGTTGCCAACTCATATCCTAAGAATGAGCCACCTGAGCATCTGGAGAACGATACAGACGTATGTAGCCCTTATCGATTTTATTTTTGCTCAGAATCTTCTAATATTTTATAGAAACAAGACTGGTGGGAGCAGGAGTTTGCAACCAAGAGAGGGACGCTGCACTCCATGAACTTCTATCGGATAATTCTTGACGAAGCTCATGCGATCAAGAGCTACATGTCACGCACATCTGTCGCCTGCAGGGCCCTGATGGGAAAACGCCGATGGGCAATTAGCGGAACAGTAAGTAAAGACTTCCAATCTTACTGGAAACCTGACTCACCTAAAATTTACAGCCAATACTCAAGTGAAACAACTCTTAACTTCACGGGAAAGCATATGGCTGACTACTTCTTCTAGTACTGTTGATGAGCTTTATCCTTTCTTCTCCTTCTTGGAGGTGAAGGAGACAAAATCGTTCGCGATTTTCAAGACGAAGTTCTGCCAAAAGGAAGGAGCAGTGGTGAACGAATCGCTTCTCGAGATTCTTAAACAATTCATGATTAGGCGCACACATAGAGACTCTCTCTTTGGCGCCCCACTCATTAGCTTGCCCGAGACAAGCCAATCAACAATTTTTATTGAGTTTAGCGAAGTGGAACGGGCAGTGTACGACACCTTCCATTGTGGATACATCAAGCAGATTAACCAGTAATAATTCCAAGTCTCTTGCTTGTTGTTATAGGGTCCCTTGCTAACCTGTTACAGATATATCCGAATGGGTACACTTGAGCAGATGTATCAGAACGTCTTAACAATGTTGCTGCGTCTGCGGCAGTTAACCGCTCACATATTCCTGGTAAAGGAAGATATCAAACAGAAGCTCAATCTCGACGACATCGAGAAAATTGCAGGCGTCTTAACTCCAGAAGCTCAGCTCGATAGTGCACACAAGGATATTCTGACACAGCTTAGGAAATTGGTAGGAGGGGAAAGGGGTAGCTCAAACCAGGTACAGAATGCGGAAGAGGCTGAGGGCCTCAACAGAACGGTTGAGCTTGCCCAGAGATTTGCCAATTTTCTCCGCTCACTGAAGGCAGGAAAGAAATGGGATGAACTGCGGGATCGCAAGTTATGCCAACGGTGTGGGGAAGTCCCTGACAATGCACATGTTACTGATTGCATGCATGTTTACTGCATGGAGTGCTTGACGGCAATCGCTGAGGAGGCCGCGCACGACGGTCACACGCAAACTCCCTGCGGAAAATGCGGTCTCGTATACAGCGAGAGTAGCAGTTGTGCCCACATACCCGAATTGAGTGGGGATAGCGATCAAAAATCTCGGAAAAAGATAGGGCGATCAAAGAAAGTCGAAAATGATATTGAGAGTTTGGAGTATGTCGAACTCGATGGTCACATACTGCGATCTACCAAGACAATGGCCGTTACCGCTCAGATCTTGGAGTGGAAGAAACAGTGTCCAGAAGATAAGATCATTATTTTCACGCAGTTCAAGATGATGTAGGTCCTTGCCTCCGTGTTGAAGACAATTTCCTAACAAAAACCAAGGTGGGTGATCATGGCTCGAATCTGCGAGCATGAGAATTGGGACTACTGCGAGGTAAATAGAACCTTGCTTCTCAACACTAGTTCAGTTCTAACCTATAGGTTTAGTATAATGGCAGTATGTCCTACGACAGTCGCGGGAAATCTCTGAAGGCTTTTGAGTTCGATAAGGAAAAAACAATTCTGATTGCCTCACTAAAGTGTGGTGGCGTTGGCCTCAACTTGACTATGGCCTCTAAGGTCATTTGCTTAGATTTATGGTGGAACCAGAGCATCGAGCAGCAGTGTAAGGAAGGAAACCCACTACTCAGAGAATATCCTCTAACTAACACTATCTTAAGCCTTCTGTCGGGTTTTCCGTTTGGGGCAGAAGAAGCAGACAGAGATCAAACGCTATGTTGTCTCGAACACCGTGGACGAAAAGCTCATTGGCATGCAGGCCACCAAGAACGCCCGGATCTCTGCAGTATTAGGAGACGCTAAAAAGAGGTAAGTATCGATCCATGTACCTAAAAATCTCTTGATTCGCGCAATTACTTAGGAGCTTCTAGGGTTTCTGCGATCGAGCTCGTGTCTCTCTTCGGACGTATGGAAAAGGGGAGGAACGGAAAGACTTTCCTTACAGTAGACAAAGGCGATGTGGTTGATGATAAATATGTCGAAGCAGACAATGACGGTGTGGCCGACGGGACCCGTGATGAGGAAGTTGAAAATATGTCTGATGCATCGGATGCATCAGATGAGGAGCTTTCAGAATGAGCAGCGGGTATTCTTGATTTACAGTTACGGCAGTTATGGCGGCGTTGGATTCTGCTTGTTCTCTTTTTCATCGGGAATCTAAGGCGGCAGATCTGCGGAATCTGATGGTGGAGAAAAAAATAGGTTCTCTGCCTTTAACAGAATAGGTGCTCAGTCGTTGCTGGAATGCGAGGGGTTCGATCGCGTTAGGATGTTGCTTTCCTTTCAAATAAAATCCTAGGATATACCAAATTGAATATCTATTTCCTAGGAAGGTACTTGCGCCGAAAGAAAAGACACCCAATTATCGCTTATAGAAGTAGCGGCACGAAATACATGGACCGCGATATCTCGAATAAACGCCGGAATGATTTCTTTTTTTTTTGGTATATATAGTAGGAATACCACCTGGGCTATAATAGATAAGGCTTGGATTCTCGTAGGAAGCATCCCTAACTAGTCTGCACTGATAAAAAAATTTTCTATAAAATATTTCAAAAATCTTGCTTATATTGGGCAAATACTGGACCAGATTTAGGGGGTCTTACGTTTTGGAAGCACTCTGGGCGGGGATATTTTTTTGTTATTTTCTAGCTTGGAAGTGTGGAGATAGGTAGGTTATTCACTAACTGTTTTTTTTTTTAGCTTAGGGGCTAGGGAGTCTTAGGGATAGGTTGCTAGACGGGCACGGACATTTTTTTTTTTGTATTTTTTTTGGCTTAAGGGGGTAGAACGTCTAGTTGGGAAAATCATCGGAGACTTTTGTCTTGGGAGCTGTGCTGGGGAACCTCGGGGATATGTTTCTGGGGGTTGGGGGTCGGAGATGGTTATGATGACTCGTAACTGAGAGTAGGGTGATAAAACCTTCAAGTGAGTGCTGCGTGAGGAGTTGTTGGGTATTAGGTGAATAGACTCGGTGAGTGCTGTGTGAGAGACATTTAAAGGTGGGACTTACAAGGTGAGTGAAGATATTTGTTCTGTACTCCTAGTGCCTCATGAATATCTTATATATGTATGTACATACATACATACATAGGACCCACTGGTAACCATGGAATGCTCCTGGAGCACATAAGGATATATGCAGACAGATTCGTCAAGCGGAGGCTTGGTCAATAAAGCATTGAATTGATCAATGGGACAGCTTTTGTATATGGATGATAGTGTTGGACGAATGAGTGCAGAGTTCCATGTCAGGTGGCTAGATCGTCTTAATTCTTCTATATCAACTCTCCGTGTAAAAATCAAAGTGCTGTGCCGAGAAAAGATTAGTATATCCATCATGCAGGTCGCCGTTCTTGACGGCCATTCTAGGGCTAAATCTGCCCACTATCGTATAGTGACTATCGCAAGGCAAGAAGGAAGAAACTGAGCCGTCGACGAGAAGAAGAGCTTTCGGTGCTCGGTGGTGTCGATACCTCACGCAGCAGTATTCCTCGTCAGCGTAATTCCTGTCCGAAAATATAAAAACCCATAGCATAATGCCTCGTCTATCTGCAGAGCATGCTCTACTCCACTCTATGTATGACTTACCCGACCACGTCCATCTTGCTGGCGTACTGGAAGGCTGTTTCTCAGGACGTCCTTGGACTGCAACAGTTTACGAATATCACCGGAGCCCGGTGGGGGGGTATGATGAATCGGTATGACGGTCCGCTCCTCCCTCCACTAGTACTTCCACAGTCGCATAATCTTTGGACTGTACTGCACTGCAAGATGTAGCGGAGTCTAAGAGCTTTTGCGTTGTAATCTGCCAACCTATCGAATAAAAACTTTGCCGTTTCCAAAGATTTGCTGTCATTGCTGTTCCTACTGTGCACCGTAACAGCGTGCAGCGGTGTTTGGCCATCTTACTGTCTAAAGTTAGGGTCTACCCCTTCATCCAGCATTCGCCGCAATAAGATAAGGTCTTTGGCAACAATATCTTGGCGAAATGCTTTCCGATAGCTCTCTTTTTATTCACAAGTGAAAAGCAACTCCTGTGCAGTCTTCAGTCTTCTTTTCGCAGCCAAATTCCGCGCCTTGTGCTCATCTTCACCCTTTATGTTAGCATCGGCCCCTTGCCTAAATAATGCCTTAAGAACTTGTTCATCGCCATTCACTGTGGCGTAATGCAGTGCTGTCCGGCCACAAGCATCCCTTGCATTAACGTTGGCGCCTCCAAGGAGTAGACACAAGATGGCTTCTTCATGCCCTCCCTGGGCAGCTAGATGCAGTGATTGTCGATGGTCACCATCTGTTCCGTGGACGTTGGCTCCCCTTTTAAGCAAGTTCTGCACTACGGTCCTTTCTCCGCCTCGAGCAGCTAGGTGCAAGGGTGATTTCCAATAGTTATCCTCTGGATTGATTTCGGCGCCTTGTTCTAGCATTACTTATGAGAGGTTTCCTGTTTCTGAGGCCCCACGCAAGGCTGTTCTTCCATTGTTGTCTATGTCCTCAAGAAGTGGCTCGATCGCCGGAGTTTGATTAAATATATGAGCAAGGAACACCTTTAAGATCGGATATGTTCTCGAGCAGAAGATAGATAATTGACCATGGACAGGGTGCAAAAAAGATGGTAGATCAAAGTTTAGATATAAATCGGGCAACTCACACTTCATTTCAACCAAAATCCTCCCGCAAGCCTGGATCAGTATATGGACAGCCTGAGACTCTACATATCTGCTTGTCGCGGCGACAATAGCATCCCCCCTACTCGAATCTTCCAGCCCTATCTCTTCCACCCCCTTGACGAACATTGAACCGGTAATAGTGCCCCTCCTCATCCAGTCGTGACCTGTCCCTGCAGAATCTTTCAGCCGCCCTTTCTGATTCAGTGGCGATAGCGATAAGGCTTTAGCAAATTTGATTGGATCGAAAAACAATGAAGTGGCCGGCGTAGCTCGGCCTACCTCCCATACCGCATTAAGGAGATGTTCACAGCCGCGCAGTGACCGGCGGTCTCCTTGCTCGTCGTGCACACAAACTTACACATGGACCATCCTACTTAAATTAGCCGTGCTAAGCGTTTAAGAATCGTAGATTTTCACTTTACACTTTGAATCTTGATAATTCTTTAAAAGCGCATCTTTCTTAAGACCCTGCTATACTATGTATGATCTCTCTGAGACATTATTCCAGCTCCCCCGAGTCGAATCCGTATTGGACTTGGTGGAATATTATATCGGACAGCGAGGGGTAAGCGTCGATGCATTGATCCACAGTCATCTGGAGCCGGCCGAGCATGATGGCGAGCAGACTTCAATTGTCAATGAAAGCTTACAAATTGCTAAAACTGAGACCCTTGGCTACCATACCCACTGGTGCTTGTACATATACCTCTGATCATGTCGAAGTAGTCGGAAGGTTTAGGTGGAATCTGGATTAATACTCTCCACGAGCTGCTTCAGAGTCTGGAGGGTTGGTAAGCCACCGCCTCCGTCGAGGGACAGAAGACAGAGATTTCTGCCAGGGATCGTTAATCTTGCAGTCAGATGATGCACGGCAGATGCGTATCTTCCAGTGGTGCAGTAGGACTCCGAAAGGTATATGGGCTTAGTGTTAACTAGCATGTAGGCTAGAATAAACGTCGGGGGCATGGCCATATACGACTTTGAGAGGAGGGAGGCTACTGCTGTATATTATATATTCTTCATCTGTGAGAGTTCCGGCGGATCGGGAGTGGCTGCTTTTGGACGGATACAAGCTAGGGTTCTTAAAGCGGCCTCTCCCGCTGACGGATTGGTTGTACGCCGAATGAACTGCCGTAAAGTGTATTTCTCTACAACCAAAAAACCAATCGCAAACCAAGATGATACACAAATAACTTGTTTTATTTTGATTGCCATATCTTGGTCAGATTTATATAAACTTCTTCTAGCCATTGCAATAAGTACGGTGCAGTGCGCTTTCCGGAAAGCGACGAAGCAGCAGTTTAAAATGCTAGAGGCCGTGTCCCAAAACAAGCGCCGCCGCCACCGTCGCCGCACAAGAAATGTAAGCATGTCATACACAAAAGAGTCATACACAAAAGACAATCGCTAATGGACAAGACCAAGCGCCGATGGAGCCCCAAAATCCTTAAGGGTGAGCCGCCCGCTTGCGTTCGTATATGAACACGGTAGGGGGGTCACAATACCCTAGCTCATGCGCTCGCCTCCCCATGACAGCCGGGAAAGAGAGTATGATACAAGAGATCAAATTAACTGCCTCTCGAGAACAGCCTCATTCGATAAACTGGTTGATTCCGATTAAGAGGAAAGATGCGCCAATTCCAAACCCCCCTCTTCGAAATCTCCTCCTTATAATACCTAGGTAAGCTTTTCGTGCTTGTATTTGAAGGCATGCTGCCGAGCTCGACAGTGATCTCCTCGAGGGACCTCCGCGCAGTCTCGGGGAGCAAGAGGGTAGTGAGAAGGCCACAAAACATGAAGAGAGCGAAGATCTTCATGATATTGTTTAGCCAGGGCGAACAGCTGGCGCTGTGGCTGCAGTTCGCAGGCGCACCGCGGGTGCGGAGTGGGTTGAAGGCGAGGGCGGTGATGGCGCCAAGTTTGCCTGACGCAGCAGAGATACCGTGGGCAAGGGCACGGTAGCGGGTTGGGAAGAGCTCACCGGGTAAGATGAAGGTCGTGGCGTTGGGTCCTAGTACCGCAGGTTAGGATATGCCTTCCTCTCAGAGAGTAGAGATGTTGGAAGAGGATGGCTTACCAAAGTTGAAAAAAAACTGCGATAGGATGTAAAGTGTGAGGAATGCCCCACGACTGAGCTGGTGGAACGCAAACCCGATGATGAGGAACAACAAGGTCAACATGAAGAATCCCAACAACTGCAGATTCCTTCTCCCAACGACGTCCACCAGCATCACCGTGAACCAGTACCCCGGGATCGACCCAGCGCAGATGATGATCAACATCCCCACATTGCCGTTCTGCAGCATCCAAAACACATTCTCCTTCCCTGCATACCCGATGGTCTGCAACACAGCATCGTTGTTGAGGCCAAGTCCATAGAACGCGATATCAACGAAGAACCACGACAACGACGTGCCCAGCAGCACCTTCCCGTTCTGCCAGCACCCGAAATGCTGCCGGAAATCCGCAAACGACGGACGCGGAACTCGTAGGTCGTTCGAAAGCCGGCCCATATCGCGTACGCGCTGCAGTTCATCCTCGTGCCTAGACGTGCCTCTTTTCCCATTCATGTAAGCCGTCACGTCGCGTTCTGCCTTCAAGACATCGCGCGCCACGTCGAAGGTGTAGCGCGGGGTCTCGGGGATGGTGATGCGGTAGTAGAGAGCCAAGCAGCCTGGGAACGCGCCGAACCCGGTGATGATGCGCCACATCTTGTCGGCGGCGAGGGCGCAGGTACCAAGACATGTGGCGGCGGTAGCGGCGGACGAGAGGGAGCCGCTGAAAGTTTGTGTGACAATGAGGGCTACGAGTGTAGCTGCAAACTGGCCGAAGCCTTGCATGGCAAAGACGCAGCCAATCATCGCTCCCCGCCATTTAGTTGTTGCGAATCTGTGATTTGGTTCCTCACGTTAGGAATGAAAAGGAGAGGGAACTGTAGATCCATGACCTGAGGAGATATAGGGAGGGGTAACTCACTCTGAAGTGATGATGGCTGACAAAGGGTAGTCGCCTCCCACCCCAACCCCCATTATAATCCGCCAGAATATCACAACGCCTGTCAGACTCATCGAAGTCGACTGGCTCACTAGCGACTGTGAGACCGTTGTGACGATGATGATGATCAGTTCGGCCCCATATATTCTTTTACGTCCATAGCGATCAGCCAAATAGCCAAAGATGATCTGTCCGAGGACGGCGCCGACGGGCGTGGCGACCTTGATGGCGGTCTGGGAGGACTCGGGGATGATTCCTCCGTATTCCGGTTGTTGGAAGTAGACGAGTCCGAGGAGGATGGTGACCGCGTTGATAGCGAAGATCTACATGTTGTCTTTAGAATGTTTCTCCTTCGGGAGTTTGCATGACCCCTCTGATATTCGCAAGCAGATCAGAACTCACGTCGTAGGCATCAGTGAAGAAACCCACACCGGCGACGATGATAGCTCGGACGTGGTTCCAGCCAAAAGGGGCCTTGTCGATCTCCGCGAGCGCGAGTCTCCGACGCTCATTCGGGTCGACGATGTGGAGGTAGTCGTTGTGAACATTGTGGAACGCCGAGTTGCCTCCGCCTGTCGCATCGACCAGAAATGAAGACTCGTACATTCTCTCCGTCGCGTGTAATTGGACAGCGTGTATGTATTCGCCGTCCAAGAAATATCCGTCAAACTCGGTGATCTTTCTGTCTCGGCGATGGACAATCAGTTTCACCGCCGGAAGACGAGGAGACAAGAAGGAAAGAACAGCACTCTATACATACCAGGGTCGAGAAGCCCCCACTGTGCCCATCAACCTTCCTTTTTCTTTGGGCGGAATGATTTTTCGGGAGAGGAGGAGAGGAGTGGAGGGTCCACAAAAGTAAAGTTGAGATGACCGACAGACAGGACGGGAACGGGTCGTTGGGTTCTTTAACCTGGGACGCGAGAGGCTAAGAGAAGTCCGTGCCTGTGCATCCAAGATGAAGAAAAGAAAGGAAACATGGGCCATTCCACCCGTGCCAGACTCACACCACTAAAGTTTCGCAGCCCGACACCAATCCCTTCCCCGCAACCCACGCTCTGCATACGTGCCATGTAATACGCAGTAATCAGATGCCAAACCCCCAGCCACGCCCCACATTCTCTCGTTCTGGTTGGTTAGGGCCCCAAGCTGGGTGAAGGGGCTGGCCAGCTGCGGGGGACCGGGGAAGGATGGTTGCCGGTTAGCGCGGGAAGGCTATCGAAGAGCAAGTAAGTTGCCAACCACGAGAATTTAAACGTGCTGGGATACAATCCAGAATGCCTACGCAGTGGTATTCGCCGCCAACTTGCTTAGGTAAGACATCGACAACCACCCCATCCTGACAAACGGAAGAATCTTCTGTCAGTTGTCACCACCAGAAGAAAACCCCCCCGTTGTAACCCACCACGCATACGGGGTTTCTCACGAACTTCGCTGGCTGGCCAGGCCACACGTGCAGCGACTAGGAAGTTCTAGAGGCTGATGAAAGATTCGCCAAGGGGAGCACGAGAGGGAAGGAGCGGACCCGACTGGCCGGGATGTGTGGCGTCGATTTCCTCGCTACAACCAATCAGAGATGATTGTTTTCTCTGTTTTCTGTTTTCTCTCTTTTCTCTACTGAGCATCGTGACGATGGACGGACTTGAAATGGGTGAGCCAGGCTTGGCAGCGCTGCATGTAAATACCGTTAATTCCCCTGACCAAAGATATTACGTGACTATGCCATCTTCCGACATAACACCAGATATTTCTCGCAGGGCGTTGGGGGTGTATCTCCCTCCCACGCCGATCTCAACGCACCGCAACCCGCTCCTTCCTGCATGAGATGAGACAGGCCACGCCAAGCCAGACAAGTGGAAAGCCGGAAAAATTCAATTCCGCCTCTCGGACCTCAAGTTCGCATGTCACACCATCTCCGCGGGCCTACGCAGCAAATTGCTTGGCGCGTGGCTCGTCTCAATTAACTTGGCGCATGGATTAATTGCTTGGCTCTTTCTTCAATTGGGATGGCACAGGCCAACCCGTGTCCCGTCCCTGACCACCTGGTTGGCTGGACAAAAAGGAAACGGGGAAAAGGTAACAACACGGCTTGACCGTCTCGGTGGGCCAGGAGTTGCTCTTTGTCTCCTTGTTTTTCTCGCCAATGCAGGTGCCACGTTCTCCGCCGGCGCTGACGGGATGAGTTCTGGGTGGTGAAAGTGATCGTGTCGGGTCAACGCGGAGAATGGGTAGCGAATGAATCTCAGGCATGGTCAGACAAATCGTCCGGGGATCACGGGAATTACGGGTCCTTATGCAGGAACAAGGGGCATCGCCTTCAGCCGACCTGGACGCTGTTGAAGTGTTTTCAATCAATTACTAACCTTCAAGGTGTCTCTGCTGCTATCCTAAGTACTTACTTACCCAGTTATCTTCTGAAGATGACGATATTTTTGAGAGATAGTTCCGAGCAAATTGCAGCAGAATCTTGTATATCATTCTACCTGAGTTTGACAGCCCGGGTTAGCCGGATACTTTCTTCCTTCTGTTGCAGTTAACCAAAACTGGTGGAGAAAACTTTCAGGCAAGCTTCTTATCTTATTTATTCTCGCGCGTTAACTACGGGAATTTTTACAGTAACTTTTGGAAATGTGATGGTGGTACTCACCTTATGATTACTAAGTATGCACCATTTGGCTTGGCAGCGTATTAGTCAGTTATTGCACGGGTTCGGCCACCTCTTTCTTGTCCCAGATCCGACATCACCTCCAACCACCGCAACATGTCGACGCCGGTACACATCACGTCAGCCGCGCAGCTCAGAAGCATTCTGTCTTCACACTCTGTCGTTGTCGCAGACTGTAAGTTCACTCACTCGCTCTGCTCGCCTCAGACATCCATACTGATCAGAAGTCATCGCAAAGTCTACGCAGATTGGTGTGGACCATGCAAAGCCATCGCGCCAGCCTACGAGCAGCTCTCCAAGAGCCTGTCGAAGCCCAAAAAGGTTGCCTTTGTCAAGGTGAACACGGATGAACAACAGGATATAGCGCGGAAGTATGAGATCACAGCGTACGTACCGCCCGTGAGAGACCCGTTTTCAGCAAGCTGCTTTCTAACTTGGGAGTTCGAACAGTATGCCCACATTTCTGATCTTCAAAGAGTCCCGCGAGGTCAACCGTATCCGCGGTGCGGATGCCCGAGCGTTGAGAGAGGCCGTCGAAAAAGCTGCTGCTGGAGCCGGAACCGCGTCCGGTGCGTCCTTCGGCAGCAAGGGCTATACATTGGGAACTACGCCGACTGCACCGAAATATGTATCTGGTGGACAAGTGGTTGGCAGCGTGCCGCTCACCACGCAGCTGAGCATGGCTGCGAATACCGCCGTGAACTTTCTGGGACTTTATCTTGTTTCTCTCTTCTCTGTAAGTATCTTGTAGAATTGCGATTTGCAAGCCTTAGTTTCCTTTGGATCGAGGACTGACAGGGAATGCCACTAGCTCGATGCCTACGCTGCCGCAGAATCTTCCTCATTCAACATCCACAACAGGAATGCTACGCCGGCGCGCCCAGCAGCAAGACGCTAGTATCTTTCTGCTATGTGCAATCTCGGGGCAGGATACGAGTAGAGTTAGGGAAATGTTGGACTGTACGAAAACCGAGACGCTATCAATTATGAATGCTAGGCGCTTAGGAAACGTTGAATCAATGGAATAATTAATTACACTATGGAAAAGATACCATCTGTACACCTAAATAACTACCGTTGAGTTGATATCTATATCTAGGAAACGTGATTAAGGATCATGGCGAACGCTACTGACTCTACATCCCCGAATTGTCACACCCAATAAGTGTTCAATCAATCTTTCGCATGCATACTCCGTAAAGAGGCATCTGGCTTCTTTCATCACAACTGTCACCTGGCACATCGTCTGCCATGCTCTCTCACGTGTCACCCACAAGATCAGCAAGGAACTTGCGGCTATGCATTTGCGGGAACCCTGCGAACGTCCGCTTCCTCCTCACCAGGGCTCTGTACAAATATGAGTTAGCGCTACAATTCGAGAGACGGAGACCGCTTTAACGAGCCCACCTAGTTGTCCCTGCCCCGCTCAGAAACAGAATGCCGGTCCACCCCAGCACCCAACAGCCTGGTGGGGACGAAGTGGTAATTTTGTGGATATAGCCTTGCGGACAAGGCAAATGGGATTCCGGTCAGGAAAAATGTATGGGCGGAGCGGACCGATCCCGCCTCGAGTGCTGGAGGGCAAAGCTAGGACGAGAAGACTAGAGGCGTGCTGCGGGAACAGGACTACGCATGAACAGCGATGACGTTGTACAGCGTACACATACATGCTTGTACGCACGTTTGCGTAATTTGTACAATATACCCGAGTAAACGCTAGGGGGGGGGGGTTTGACTGGACTATAATCATCATAAACAGAGGAGATATAGAGTTCCGAACGTCTCTTTCGACAACAGATGAATACGTTCCCTTTTCCCTCGGCAGATCGTATGTCCGTACGTCCAATAATCGCAACGTCTACCATGCTTATCAGCGTGGGGAGATTTCAGATCGATGAAATCTCTATTAGTAAATCGAGTTCATTCTTGGTGGTGGGGCTGTCTCGCCGTTATCCACTCGGACCGAAGGAGCACGGCTATATAGTTAACATACATCCTCTGCGTCTACCAATGGGAACATCGAGAGTCTGATAATAAAGCTCAAAGAAGGCGAATGGTAAGCAGAGTGCTGGCGTTGTACGTGCTTGCGCCTTCGAGTCGACAAGAACAACATACGTAACCAAGATCGGAGGGTAGCAGGAACGCTCGTGGGAGGATGCCGATTTTCAGACTTGGACGTTCGATCGTCATGTGTATCCGTTGATAGCGACTTCATACATGAAGCATCATAAGAATGAGTGTTGTGATAATTTGGAGCGGACTATCTCTCAATTGACTATGGCCATATATAGTGCTTCGCAGCCTCACTAACCCCTATTTTTGCCCCTGACCACTATGACCCAAGGGTTGACGCAGCATCCGCCGCGTCATCCTTGCAGGCATGAACGTCACTGCAGGCAGGCGAAACGCAAACTACAACAATGAGGGAGGGGACATGGAGAACGAAAGGCATGCTTATCCGCTTGCTGTTCGGATGGTAGACAGGTGGCGATGACTGTGACTGATGGCGCATGACGAGAAAACTTCTAGAGAAACGGAAAGTGTTCTCCCGACAACAGACATACGAAAACTCACACCGTGTGGGTTTGTATCGGAAGCTATCGCCAGGATTGAGTTGAGCAGGGGGTCGAATCCTCTATTTCTCTATTTCCCAATGACCAGCGGTGTCGTCAAGCAGCTAGAAGGGGTTTTGATTCTCATTTTTCCATGTGCATGTGTGCTTACATATGGGGTGCCATCTCGGGAGGCTATGTGGGTCGAATTTTAAGGGGCTATGGCGTTAGCTGGCTGGTCACTCGTTCACGCTGAGCCCGAGAAACATGGGCCATGGAGCTGGGCTATCCATCTCTCCGGGAATCTCTCTATCATCAGCAAGAAGCCCGGTGTGCGCTGCAACCGGGAACAATGGAGATGTAAAGGTGAAGAATGAATGAAATGGTTTGCTCCGTAACCTACACCTCTTTGGATGGGCAAACAGGCGAACCATTCGTGGGTGTGGGTTTAGCCATAGAGCATGGCGCAGTGGCGTTCATCCGTGAGGTTTGCCTATCTTTCCTTTTTTTTTCTCTTTTTTTTCCCTGGTTTTGTCTTGATCAAACCGGTCGCCTTTGCAGTTGTGCTTCATTCTGCAGCAATGAGAAGTGTTTGGGTTCAGGGCGTTCGTTGCCGTAGTTTGCTAGCTTATCGATACCTGAATAGAGGTACCAAAACTATAGGCCACTATACCATCATACCAAACACACACTAGATGACGGAAGACAGAATCACAGAAAATTCATGGAGAAAGTGAAAATCTGCGCAACGAGCCTCAATTCAACACAGGTAAGGCACGATCCCAGCTACTAAGTGCAATCTGTTCCCAATCATCATCCTTGTCGATCACAAAGACAACCTTAAAGCGACGGTACGGTTCCTCGCGCAAAGCTTCTCGCCAGGCATGCACCACCTCCACGGCTGGATTACTAGATGAAATCCCGAAGAAACCAGCAACGCAGAGTCTATAGCAGTTGTGTTTACCGGCGATGTTGAGAGCGGTGCGGACACTGCGCCTGAGAATATCTCTCGATTGTTTAAATTTGAATTCATTGTTAACCCCAGCTCCGGTCGGCGGCAACAAGAGGACTTTGGTGGTGATTGGATGCTCTTGGTACAGCGAATAATATGGTCTTCCATAGTTGACCATTTCTTCGTTGATATTCTATTAGAGAACTGCCACGATGAGAGGTTTTCAAGTGACAACTCACTCACGCCCTCAATAAGGTTTCCGCCATCGCCCAAATCCTCGCTCATCAATGTGAGGTTGGTTCGTATGCAAAGACGATGCTCGGCCGTTTCGATGTTGTTGGATTTTGCACTTAGTTTCTTCTGCTTGGCCACAAAAACAATGGCATCGGAATTCGTAGTCTGAATGATGTAGAAAATGTCGCCTTCAACAGCTTGAGGATCGCCTTCGACAGCTTGCGGGTCGCCCTTGACGGCTTGCGGGCCGCCTTCGACAGCTTGCGGGTACGCAGGGGAGTCCCATCCAGGATCCTCTCTATAGACCGTGACCTGCGGCGGCAGGACTTTCGCAATCCGGCCTCTCGCAGCATTCAAATGAGCCATGATTGAAGAACCAGTGTTCTTGCTTTAAAACGATTTGGACAAAAGGGCTCCTTCAAATACTCGGCTTGGGCGTACTTTTATGGGTGTAGTGGGGTTAGTTACTTGGCAGCTGCCACAGGACTACGAGTTAAAAAGCTACATGTTGCTTTATATATTGCTTCTTAGATTCTTCAAGTTCGGCCTACGCGAAAAACTGGTCTAGACCGTGTGGTCAACTTTGTGGTGCGTTAAACTTTGAAAAATCGGCGTTTTTCGGTAGAGTCCGAGATGGCGAAACGCATCGGATGGCGAAAAGCACCGAGTTCGCGACCGCCCCACCCCATCAACAATGTCCAACCATAATGCAATCTCCCGCATCACTGTCGCCAGCCAGGGATGATTCTTCCCCATTGTTTGAGTAATTTTCCAATCGTTTGCGCTTTCTCACACATCCAGAAGCTTTGGCTGGTCGCTTTTTCGAAGCTTTCTTCCGCGCGGTCTCCTCCTCCGCCCTCAAAACCCTTTCATGAATTTCCGTCATAGACAGCATGAATTCACCTTTAATTGCAAACTGTTTGCCAGAAAGTCTAGATTTCCGAGCTCCAAGAATGTCTGCTTGCTCTTTCGTTTTACTATCTAAGATAGTAGCTTGTGCGGAAAGGTGTTCAGCTGTGGCAGCTAAGTCTATAGCATACTGTCATGTTGGAGAGCTCAAGGGTAATCCCTGTGAAAATTTTAACTTAAAGGTTGCATTTGCTTGCTGTAAGACTTCTCTATCTGGTGGAGAACCAATAAAATGAGGTAGTTGAGGTGGTGTTCTTGGAGGTGAAGTTGGTGACTTTTGTTACGATCGCTTATGAACCCGTAGGGATGGCTCGCTTAACGAGTGCATCCAATCATGTATTTCATTATAGTGTGGAAGCGATCACTAGGTGTGATCACCGGTGATCAGGGTAATCGGGAAGTGGTCAGTCTCAGATTGATCACTGTGATCACCCAGCCTTCGCTAATAAAGTACGAGTGATTGCAGGTGATCACGGTACGTACTCTCAGTACAGCAGTCATTACTTAAGGAGGCTTAACCTCCATAGTTAGGAGTGATGTGCTCAACTCAAAATACCTAAGTGGATACTTACAGTAACGAACCCGCACTTCCAGTAAACATAAACACCCTTTGTTATTTGTACTCAGCTGTCTAAGCAATAGAGATTATATCTCATAACCCAAGTCCTTAAACGCAGGATCTCTTAAGCCTCAGGTCGGACTTAGGCTTAACGAATCGTTACAAATTTAGTGTTGCTATTGGCACATGTCGGAGAACTTTTTGTTAGTTTAATGGAAAAAGCCCTGCCCTGTCATGGCAACCAAGCCGTTCCAGGAGTAGGCGGTCGGCCAGTCCGACCGCCCATATAGGAGGAGAAGGGGCGACAACCCAGGGTTACACCAAGATTGGCATCATAGCGTACCAAGGCCGTTCTGGATATAGGTGGTCGGCCAGGCCGACAGACCATACAGAGGAGAAAGGGCATTGACCTGGTGCGAGGTCACAGCCGGTAGGGGGCTCGGCCAGAGTCGGTCGAGCGACCCCGAAGGCCGATGTTTGTTAGGGCCAACGTTGTCCAGAGCAATGTCTTGGCGGACCCCAACTACGTATAAAGGACCAAAGGACCGATGGGGCCCTCGCTAGGAACCCCATTGGTTAATACTTGTATTCTACTCAGATAGACTTTAGTCGTAGCTAGGCCGACTATAGTCTATAACCCCGTTCTATCTTAAGCTCATTCCTAGCCTACCTACGTTACGGTCGACTGACGATATTGCCCATTGCCCTGACCGAAGCCTACGGTACCCAGACTGCCGACCGAAGTCGGCCGTGACAATTGACCTATCGAACCTCGCCGTACCCGTCAACAAGGAAAGGGAATGGATTCACGAATGGAAGGAGGAAACTGAGAAGATAGTGGGGTTGTAGATGCGTTGGTAGTGCAGGTGGAGGCCCTGACACTGCAATACGCGGCGTTAGAATCAGGCATGAGGGAGCTGGACCAAAGAAGTGAACAGCAGACCCTCATGTTGGAACAGCTATTAGCGATGAACAGACAGTCCGAAGCCACGCCAGGTTCGATCTTAACACCATCGACACTGAGAATCGTAACTCCATCGCCACGACTAGAGTTACCCCACGACCTACCGGTGCCCGCATCAACAGCGAACCCATTTAGGCACTCGTCACTCCCAGAGTTCAGTGGAAAATGGTCTGAGTACAGCGACTTTGTCGGCCGACTAGACCTATACTTCCTATTGAACTAACGTACCTTTCAGTCCGACCGACAACAAGTGCTATTCGCAGTCTCACGCCTACGAGGCTCGGCGTACAAGTGGGCGGAGCTAAATGTGAAGGAATATAAGATGGGTGGAGCAACGGTAGTCCCGCAGATGGAGGATTTTGGCCTCTTCGTGACAGAACTGGAGAAGATGTATGACAACAGAAACTTGGTGGCAACAGCCAAAAGACAGATCCTGGCGCTGAAGCAGACTCACAGCGTCCAGGCTTATATGACGGCATTCCAGACAGTGGCAGCTAGGCTGCAGTCATGGGGCAACAGCGCCCTCGCATCACACTTCTACATCGGCCTGAAGAACAGCATAAAGGACGAGATCGCAAGAGTAGGCCGACTGACTGACTTGGAAGGGATGATCTCCCTCGCTTTCCAACTCGACCTTCAGTGGTACGAACGTAACCAGGAGAAGAAGGATGAAGGGAACGGGCTGGGAGCAAGCCGATCAAGTCGCTTCTCCAAGTCACCAAGACCGACTAGGGGGATGACCACCCCTCCAAGCGACCACGAGGATAAGATGAATAACGACGCAACGATAGAGGGGAAGGAATCGGTAAGGGCTCATCGCAAGAAGAACGACCTATACTTTGAGTGTGGGAAGCCGGGCCATAAGAGGCCAACCTGTCTAGAAAGAAACCCGAAAGCGAAGGCCAATGTCTCAGCCACGAAGCAAAAGGACTCAGTCCCAGATCTAGACTCGGAGTCGGAAAACGAGAAGGTCTGGCACTGGCGGCCGGGCTGCCAGACCTACAGGAATCGGCCAGTAGGACCTTAAAGGAAGAAGAAGAGAAGAAGGTAGCGGCGACCGCAGGGTGGTCAGAGCACTTTACCTTTCAAGGACGAATCCAACCTAAGGGGCATGGCAGTTGGCTAATTCGGATCATGTTAGACAGCGGCGCCACATCTAATTTCATTAGCAAGCAGTTTGTCGAGGAGCATAGAATCCCGTTAGAATGAAAGAACAAATCAGTCCCACTATCAGTCATAGACGGGACGCCACTCTCGTCAAAGGCAGTCACACACCACACTAGACTGTGCGACTTTACCCTGGAAATTGTAACGATTCGTTAAGCCTAGGTCTGACCTGGGGCTTAAAGGATCCTGCGTCTAAGGACTTTGGTTGCGAGATAAATCTCTATTGCTTAGACAGCTGGATACAAACAACAAAGTGTGTGTTGGTTCTCTTGGTTCACTGGCAGTGCGGGTTCGTTACTATGAATACCGATTCAATATTTGAGTTGAGCACGATGCTCCTAAGTGGTGAAGGCCGAGCCTTCCTATATAGTACTCGCATCGTGATCTGGTACGTACCATGATCGCAGGCGATCGCTTCTCCGTTGTGAGCGACGCTCCTGCGACCTCGTGCGATCATGATCGCACGTCCCAAGGGTGATCGCACCTGCGATCACTCCGCCGTCTTGCGATCACTACCCCTGCACTACCGTGCATGCGCGAAATACATAATTGGGTCGCTCGTTAGGCGAGCTC
>JAJDMY020000444.1:0-33637 GCA_022345705.2 Sabuloglossum arenarium
AAGGGTGATCGCACCTGCGATCACTCCGCCGTCTTGCGATCACTATCCCTGCACTACCGTACATGCGCGAAATACATCATTGGGTCGCTCGTTAGGCGAGCTCCCCCTACTGGACTGGTAAGCGAATACAGCGCTGTAAGCAAACGTAACACTGGCCGACCACCTATACCTGGAATGGCCTTGGTGCACCATGATGCCAATCTTGGCGTGGTCCTTGGTGGTCGTCTCTTCTCCTCCTGTATGGGCGGTCGGCCTAGCCCACCGCCTACACCTGGAACGGCTTGGCTGCCATGATAGCTGTTTAAGCAATAGAGATTTATCTCGCAACCCAAGTCCTTAGACGCAGAATCCTTTAAGCCCCAGGTTGGACCTAGGCTTAACGAATCGTTACACCAGCAGACCCTTGTTTCGCCGCCCCATAGAATACTACTAGTAGTAAGGCCGAGTTGCTCTTAAGGCCTGGCAGACCAGGTCCCTGAGGAGAAGGTAATTGTCATAGTGGTACCAGTCATAATACTAGCTACGTCTATATAGCGGTCTAACAGGGAGTTGCCGCCCAATGGCAGTTCCCCTAATGGTCATCTTTTCGGCCAAGAGAGTCAGGTGACGGAGAATGTCATTCTAAGCCTACCTCGCAGTATATAAATATAGCATACTAGTCTGAATAGAGAGGCCAGCGTTCAGTTCTAACATCAATAGAATCCAAGCTGTTATTCATCTATCTAAGATACGTACCTTCAGGAACCCAGCAACTCGCAACTAGTCTGTTCCACATAGAGCTATATCGTATCGCACAGCGGCTACATGTCTGAGCGTCGGTGAACCAAGAGAAGATCGATTGTCGCTACACTATCCACGAAGCCCAGAAGTACTTTATGCGTAAGGTTCTTACATAATGCTAAAACTGATCGCTGATCTATCTAATGAGGCCATATCTATATACTGCAAAGTAGGCTTAGAATTAAGCTCTCCATCACCTGACTCTCTCGGCTGAGAAGACGACTCTTAGATGATCTACTATTGGCCTGCGCCTCCCCGTTGGACCACGATATAGGCATAGCTAGTACTATGGCTGGTACTACTATGACAAGTTACATATTAAAACAAAGTTAGGTTCTTTTAACTTCATTTCAAATTTTATTTCCAAACAAATATCACATGTCATTTGTTTGAGATTATCAAATTCCTTATAGAACTTACTTATTAATTCCCAGTGTGATCTTAATATTGCTGGAGAATGTAAATTTCTAGCATCAAGATTCTCAAAGAAATCTTGGGTTTGTTGAATATCGTCTTCTTGTCGTAAGGCAATTTGATGTCTACAATCTCTACATGTTCTGTACTTTTGATTTCCCTCCTGAAATTCTGATCTTGGTAAATCATGTCTCCTGTTAATACACCATTTCATTTCCATCTCTTCATCCCTTAAGCCAAAGAGACAATATTGACAGTCGTTATTATATGTATTTTATTTTTTAATTAATGTGATGAAAAGTGCAAATGCACATAGTTCACCACATTCTTCACAAACTAAGTACTGTGTTGATACAAACTGTAACTGTGAAATAATTGCACTAGTACAAGAAGTGTAGTCCTGTCGTTGTCATTTTGGTGTTCTACCTTAAAGAGAAAATGTCGATGTTTGAATATGATTATCTAGTATTATAGGCTGGAAATTGATAGGTTCTGCTGAATGTCTTGGTGGTGGAGTAGTCGGATTGTTGTTATCTACAATTTCCTTTTCAGGAGTTGATACTTGTGGAGTTGCTGATGAAACTTTATGTCCATGTTTTACTATTAGAACATGATGATACTGTTTCCATAATTCAGCATCATTTGCTCAATGTAGTTTTTCTTACTCAGGTATTTCCTGAGAATCTTGTTGGGCTCAAATAAACTGTGCTCGTACATGTTTACCCTTTCGAATTTGATCTGCCATTAAGTTTCTAAATATTAGGAAAAAAAATTAATACTTATATTTAAAATAAAAACTATTTTTATATTTAAAAGGCCTTTCAAAAATTATAGGGTTTTACTTGAACCAAATTTGGGCAAAAGTGTTTAGGTGGGATGGTTGTGTTGTGGCCTTAATACCGCGGTATTGGAGCTCTAATATAGGTGGCCAAGAGAAGTTGACATAGACACTTCTCGCTTCGCAAAAATCTGCCAAAAGTCACCAACAAATAGGTTCGCTTCGCTCACCAACTAGAAGCCAATCTATCTATTTTCTGTTTGCTATTATGCCCGGTGGCCATACCATTTCCGCCGGCAGCCATACTGTGGGACGCACGGGATATGCGTGGGGTGCACGATGTCGTAATTACCAAAGACATTCCCAACCGTGTGAATAGGAGCCGCCTAAATTGTATTGCCCCTATTTCGCCGCACGGGATCACTAGCAGGGAAAATTTCTCTCACCAATTTTAATAAGCTTCAATTCTCAATTCCGCGTCTTCATGTATATAGGACGCATTCTAGCTAGCATTTAATCTATAAGCTTCACCGTGCCTCCCAGAGTTCTCACACATACCAACCCCTCCGGTGGCCATACCATTTTCGCCGGTGGCAATACTGTGGCCCTAACGAAGAGCCATAATGGGCTCAATCCTTAGCCAAAAATAGTACCTTCTAAGAACCCTATTGAAGAACGGCAACTGCAAGACGGTATCCACTGCCTTGATCCCTTAATCTCATCCCATCTCCGGTGACTCATTCTGGCTGGTAATGGAAGACTGTAGGGTATCGGCGAACTGGACTCAACACTGCATAGGGACGATTCGTGTTGTGTTTCTGTGATGATAATGAGCCAAAGGAAATATTAAATAGGAATGGGGAAATGTTTTTCAAATGTAGGCAATGCCATAATCATCAAGGATAATATTGCAGCATGTTGAGGGAGGAATTGGCATGATTTTACCTGTACCCAGGAGTGCACGTGACAGATTATGGACACCAGTCGCGCGAGCACAGGGCGGCATCGCTCACCCGCCAGATTCGGGGTGAGTTCACTGCAGTTTGCACTTATCTTGGCATGAAGTTTTTCGATCCAAAACATGGACCCTTTCAATGACAATGCCGCAAAGCGATGGCCTCCACGCAACCCGTCATGAGCGAAGTATCTTTTCGGTTCCCGCGCCGATAAAGATGCTTTTCGATTATTTCCCCCTGCTCACATACCCTCCCAACGAACCTCCACGACGATCACCACCAAAGAGGAGCCATCTACCAACCTTATATGTATTCACCAGCGATCAGGAAGCCCGATATGGAAGACCGTCCTTTAATCCAAGTTGCTTGAAGTGGCAGGTGAGAGTCAAATTTGAAATGTCCTCCAATTGATGATTGATCCCGTTGGCTGAATACAGGGGCGCTGCAGACATATCTCAAACTGTGTGGCATCGAATTCTGCACACTGCCTTCTACTAATCACTCCTCGCCCTCCGGGTCGCTTCCGTTTCTTCTCCCGCCTGCGCCGCAAACACCGCTTCCGCCAGAAGCTCCATTGCCGATACCGTCGAATAAGCTGGAGAAATGGGCGCGCGACCACGGCTCTCAAATCCAATCAGGGGGCCAGTTGAATATGAGATATGATGCCTATTTATCCTTGATTGATAACCAGATACGCAATGCGTGGGTTCGTAATTGTGTCTGTTTACTATGGTTGTTAGGTCGACGCAGCGCTGATTTTATTTTATTTATCTTTTTAGCTATACCACTTGTACCTTGAACCACACAATTCTGTTGGCGTCGCTCGTCGGCTTTACGTTGAGCAGTCATCAAGGGGTTCCTTGGTCTCGAAAATTTTATGGTATCAACTACACACGGCGGCTGAAGCTGAACTCATGAAGTATTCCGTAGCCATGGACGTGGACAGCTTGTACGCTGGAGCCGAAATGGCCTTCGAAGCATTATCCACTGTGCTCGGAAAGGATGAGTGGTTCTTTGGCACAGAAGCTCCAGGCCTCTTTGACGCAAGTGTATTTGCTTACACTCACCTCCTACTTGATGACAATATGGGATGGAAGGAGGATCATTTGGTCAAATCCGTTCAGAAGTGGGAGAATCTAGTGCGGCATCGCGAGAGGATATTGGATAGATATTTAGTACCCCAACAGGCAAGAGGGCTTTGATTGTATATTAGGTTTGTATAATATAAATCTCTGCTGAGTTATTACAAGATCACAACAAAGATAGGTAAAGCTCTACGCATCACATCTGGTTATTTCCTCTTATCACCCCCCTTTCTGAAAAATCACACCGAACCACATTAGTGCACCTACCCACTTTCCTGCCCGCGGCCCCAGTGCCTTCGCCGCTTCATGTCTATCAACACCCTTGTCGCTTCCGGAGGCAGAAATCCTTCCTCGATCGCATTGAAGACATTCCAACTGACGTCCATACTCTGGTCGAGTGAGCGTCCGCCGGTATTCCTCGACCCAAAGTTTGTCCACGCGCCAGCATTACACGACTAGCATCCAGAGTCATAACTTTGTAGTCTTCCCGTAGGAGCCTCATTGTGTTATGTGCGGTGCCGCAGCCAAGGTCCACGATCTTCGGATGGCTGGGGAAAAGATAGAGAAAGGAAGGCAGGAGAGTGGCGAGCTCGATGTCGTCGACGAGTTGGAGTATACTTCCATCACTGTCGTAGACCTTTATAGTTAGAGCTTAGGTAGTCATGATCATAGCTATACGGCTAGCTAAAGAGATGGCGAAACAGTAGGGAAAATTGCTGAACGGGGATTTACCTCCGCCCATGCTTCGACAGTTGGGAGATAAACAACCTCTCGAGCAAACTTTGGCGATTCGGTCGAATCCACTCCTGTTTGAACACCCGAGTCCTTCATAATTTTCAAAACTAGGAAGTCGAATCGACCTTGCTCGTGGAGATTGCTATAAAATTCACTTGAAGGTCCAGTCCACAGCATAATGACTGCCCCAGCACGTTGTACTGTCGAACCCAAAATGGTCGAAAGATTGACCTTCGCCAATATTGTGTGAATCCATTGTTCTAACCTCAGCTGCCTTCCAATCAGATCTCGAGAGATATTCGATCCGAGAGATGTGTCCAGCAATGCAATGCAAAGAAAGAAGCAGTATGAAAATATTACAAGCACCATTGGCTCATGCTGACCGAGCAGCCATCTCTATCATGCGATCGTTCCGAATGGCGCACTTTCTCTCAGGTCCTCCACCAAATCTTCGACGTTGCTCAGGTATCTCCCAAGCAACGCCTGCTTCTCCTTGGTAGTTTTTGTCTTCGAGTTTCCCTCGCTATCCCACGATCTGCTCGCGCCACCCCTGCTAAATGCGCCCGCCAGCTTAGATGGACTTCGTTGCAGCGCTAGTACTGGATGGCCAGCGGAAGGCAAACTCGGTGTCTCGGGCATGAGGTAGAAGTATAGGAATTCCACCAGCTTCAGCTTGACTTCGCGGCTTGTGGAGCGCAATTTGAAGAGACTGCTGATGGTTAATAATCCGTCAAGTTCCTCGAAGGTGCGAGTGTTTGATGGATGGTCGAGAAGGGCGCACACGAGTGTCAGGAGGGTGGTGCATTGGATAGCGGGGCAGTTGCCATCGTCGAGGAGATCTAGGAAAAGCTGATGTATAGCAGTGAGTATGGTGGTTTAAGCTGAATGGATTGCAAGTGGGCTACGTACATTCATGTAGATTTCGCGGGCGAAAAGGCTGCGAGATGGAGGGTGTAATAGGAGAATCCCCTGGATCAGATCGAGGGTTGAGAGAATGAGAAGGTCATTCTGGCCGTCTGGCCGCAGGACAATAATCAGCTCACGGGGGCTTCAGCTAATGGCGTACCGAGGACTCACTGCTCCCTCTTCCCAAAAGTCGTTCTAAGCATGCGATTAATCGTATCGCCACTATCATGCTATGTCAGCGCATCGTCTTGATATTGGTCGACAACAGAGAGACGCACAGTTACACTCAAAGCCCTCCTGCAGCTTGAAGAATTCCCTAAACGCTGGATCCTCTTTCAGGCAGGCCAGTTCCTTGGGCGCAGCTTGCGTGCTGCCAGGTGCAATGACTGATCGACGCTTCTCAGCCGGCGTTGTCTTCTGTCTGGAGAGGCATATTTGGGCTAGCAGACCCTCGACCTGGCGCAAGCCCTTGCGAATTTTGGCGCCATCGTAGGAGGACAGATTATCGAAGGCAAGAGAGAGAAGAGCTTCCATCAGGAGATTTGGGGAGTGGGTATTGATAAGGCTCAGAGTTTCGGGCGAGGGGATGAGGATATAGGCTGTTTGACGCTGCCGAGCAGCCATGGGTAAACAAACTCGGTTGCCATGGTGATTACAGCCACAATCGCGCAGCGGCAGTAACAATGCCTCTTATCTTACATAGTAATTCTATTGTTCTAAGCTTGCTGCATTCGATAGCTACATGTGTGATTTGCAGTAGAGGAGATGCCGCCTAGCATGAATCACATGCGTCGGAGTTCGGAGGTTAGATACCGGTCGTCCAGGCAGCACGACCTCACTATGCCCTACCCACTGCGACTGCCTATCTGCCAGTACTGTGACTCCTGTTTCGACCTCCCGCCGCTGCATCTTTGCGCAAGGCATCTGCCCCACCTGTAAACTAATCCCGACCAACCCATATACCATCTGCCCCTCGCCGAGTCGACCTCTGCATCTTGCTGCTGACGCCATGGTGCTGGACGTGCTGGACAACTTGCACTCCCCCAACCCCAACTTCATCCCGCCGAGAAGTAGTTCCGTCAGCCAATCCACCGCGAAACCCATAGCAACAGACATCGATTCGTCGGCCAAGAGAAGGAGACATACCATGAATTTCAGCCCAATGTCCTCGTATCCAGAGTATCCAGACCGGTCGAAAAAGCCCGAGGAGGACTGCGTCATCCGTCAATCTGGGCCAACATGGTCGGCAGAAAAGGAAAAGGTACTGTGCTCCACACGCGATGCCTTCTCATAATACTGTTCCCGTCCATCCCATAGTTACCCAAGATCAATATCCATATATGTCTTTACGTTTCTAACGGATAATAGATACTTTTTGGGCCTTACGACTACCTTTTTGCTCACCCCGGAAAGGACATCCGCAGTCAGTTAATTACAGCATTCAATGCTTGGCTTAAGGTCCCCCAAGACAGTCTAAAGGTAATCACGAAGGTGGTTGGAATGCTGCACACTGCATCTCTATTGTAAGTGGGAGCCCGGATCAAGCTCGTCTCGAGTCTAGCACACTCCCGCCATGGAAATGGGGAAGACAGCTAACGCCCGTTCGATCTACAGAGTAGACGACGTGGAAGACTCATCTCTACTTCGCCGTGGCATCCCAGTGGCGCACAGCATCTTCGGGACAGCTCAAACCATCAACTCGGCCAACTACGTCTACTTCTGCGCGCTCAAGGAGCTTCGAAAACTCAAAAGCCCTGTCGCCATCGACATCTATACTGAGGAGCTTATAAACCTCCACAGGGGGCAGGGCATGGACTTGTTTTGGAGGGATACTCTCAGCTGTCCTACCGAAGAGGATTATCTGGAGATGGTTGGAAATAAAACGGGCGGGTTGTTCAGACTAGCAGTTAAGTTGATGCAGGCGGAGAGCGCAAGTGAGAAGTGAGTCTGCCTCAACCCTATTTTCCCCTTGCTCCGCTCAGCACTCACTGGCTTCCACCATGCAGAGACTGCGTACCCCTAGTCAACCTCATCGGCCTAATCTTTCAAATCCGAGACGACTACCTCAACCTGAACTCAACCGTCTACACCAAAAACAAAGGCCTCTGCGAAGACCTAACGGAAGGCAAATTTTCGTTTCCAATCATCCATTCTATCCGCTCCAACCCACATAATCTACAATTATTGAATATTCTCAAGCAGAGGAGTACCGATGAGGAGGTCAAGCTCTATGCGGTGTCGTACATGGAGGGAACGGGAAGCTTTCACTATTGTCGGAAAGTGCTAGGGGGCCTGATAGATAAGGCGAGTAATTTGGTTGAGCAGATGGATGAGGGTAAGGGGGAAGGGGCGTTGGTATCAGCGATCCTTGGAATGATGGCGGTGGATTAACGAGGCCATCTGAAGTGCAACAGGCATATCTCGGATATTGCAGTCCATTTCTTTCTTTTGTGAGTTTTGTGATGTACAGGGCGCATTGTGAAATCTCGTGGATGGTTCGGGAACGGCATCGTGGGTGCATAGTTAAGGATTTCACTGGTTGGGATCTCTAAGGGTTGTTGACGTATTTATATGGAGTTCACTATTTGGGTACATTGGAATCACAAGTCTGTATTGGCATCTAAATTAAACACCTGAATTCTTTAGTATTACCGATCTGGACCGTATAGCATTTGGAAGATCGGGGTGATTCATGGACTTGACTTAGCCTAAATATCCTATGCGACGGAATTTACGAGCTTATACGCTACCAATGGTTTGGAATAAGCCCATGCAGAAGAGGCATAATGAGTTTCGCTACGTGCAAGGTAAACTGGGAATTCGACTCTTACTTTGGAATATATATGTGGTCGTTACGCTGTACTGGGTGGACTTTAAACATCACCTCGATAATTCATGGCTTAACACAGTTTCAACGCTCAGTATAGTACAAAGCACAGCGGTACTTCCATCGCTAAATGAGACCTTTATTTCGGTTACCCTTAGCCTGCTCCTTGACTATACGGGTAACACTCACCCATTTGTCGTTACGCTACTCCTTGAAGAACTATTTGCGAATATCTGATGCCTGGAAGGATTATACACAATCCCACTAATCGGTTAACTTGACTACCCTCTGCCCGAGCATCTCTTTCCCTAGTCCCTCATCCCAGCCTTCTCCCTTCGTAATCTTCTCCACGGCCTTTATAAGATCATAGCATATCTCATCGCTAACCACACTATCATTTTTGTACTCTGGGTGCTCTCTGACAAAGTGTCTTATCCACTTTGCGCCCGTCCACAACTTCCCAGACGCCCGCTTTTGAATCAGGCTCAGATACCGGGCCAATTCACAGCGCGTCTCCACATCCACATTCATGGAACTGAGATAGTTCTCCACCAGGGGGACGAGCCCTGGAAAGCCGACTTCATCGCCTGCTTTCTGTTGTCCATTAATGATCTCATCGATATTCATCAGCTCATATTCATCTTCGACTGGAACAAAGGGGCTCGGTGGTCGGCTAACGCCTTGCCCGGGAGTGGAGGCACCAGAAGCATTGGTAACTCTCAAAGACCGTGAAGGAAATGGATTCTTGCGGAAGTAGAACTTCTGCGTGAGGACCGCGTCTCGCGCATGAGCAATCTCCATATTTTCAGTGACCTTGGATATTGGGATGTAAAAATTCAGGTCGAAGCTGAGGATCGCTCTTGTGATCAGGACAATGAAGATGGAGAAGGCGGCGTTCTCAAAATCGGTTATCTGAATCTCCATTGGGCGGAACTCGACTCGCCAGCCTGTAGCCTCATCGTGCGGTGGAGGCTTGAAGCGCATATGTTGCCAGTTTGTGGACTGCAAATTCTCAAAATGATCCGTCTTGTCCAAGTCCAATTTCTTGAGATCTTCGCTGAAGATTACAATTGGGTCCCTAATGAATAAGTGTGCAAAATGCGTTGCTAGAAGATCATCCATGCCACCGTTGAGTAGTTTCTGTTTGAGGTCCTCGTCAATGATTAAGTTAGGGTCCAGGTACTCCTTACGTAGTCGAGGGTCTTGTGAAATGTACGTAGAGTTCGACGCGTATCTTGATTTAGGTATTACCCATCGGTCGTTCCTTAGGGGCTATCACCAGATGTCAGACTTCCCAACATCTATAGCCCACCTCTAAAACTCACCTTCTCTCCAAGTTCTTCGGGAGTTCTATCATCCACGGCAGCGCTAATCTGGTTCCACCGCACATCAGTATCTGCAACGAACCCTTTGTAAAGAGATGTTGCAGCGGTTAAAGCCAACATGATCGGACCTAGTGGACTCAGTTGATCGTACAGAGTGCGGCCTTCAGTGATATTTTTGGCCTGGAAAGTAATTTGCAGGCAACAGCTCCCCATGCCAAAGACCATTGCATCCATATAGATGCAGTTCATTTTCGCTGCCCCATTGCGAACGTCATCGTCCTCTGGATACCGGTGGAGGTCATAATTTATAGTTGGGTCTATGAAAGGCCATGGCGTATTTTCGTCCTGAAAGATTGGGACATTTATCTCGACCTTGCGGCCTCTTCGCGAACGGATATTTGCAGCAAGTGTAGGGAAACGAATGTGGGGATTAGCAACTTCATCAGGCACAAATTGAGAGCGAAGCTTGTCTCCCGTTGCAGGGTAGAATGGGTCAGTGAAGACGCCTTTGGTTCCTAATCGCGGAAAGGTCGTCAAAGTGATTGGATACTCGTTCGGTGCCATGTGATCTTTAGCGATCGTCCGTCTTTGCCTCTGATCAGTTCTCAAATCCCAAGAGCGAGGGTAAGAAGTGACGAACCGCCATCTCATATTTGGCTCAACATCAAGGAGATCTTTGAAGCCGATTCCCCACGGTTTTCCGGGAGTGGCTTCCAGCATAAAGCGCCCGAACTCTGGGTGAAAGACTGGTAGCTGTTCAACATCTCTATTGGAGACATCTATCAGCAAGGCAATATCTCAAGGCAGTTGTACTGCCTTGCTACCTTTGGAATCAAGGACCTACCCGGCCTTCCTCCGCAGTTCTTCACCCTTCGCCAGTTTCGCTAGGATATCCGCTTGCCTCAGCGACAAGTTTACCCTGCGGTTGTCGTCGTCATATGCTACAACGAGATATTCAACCTGTTGCCTATCAGTCCTGAAGCAAGAAGGACGACGGTGAATTTGTTTACTTCGTCGCCCCACCGGAGGGCGTCGCGCTCCTTCCGCCTCGCCCTCCTCCATATTGCTAGCAGTTGCTGTCCAGTGTTAATTCTCCCGCCAGACAAGACTGAAGGTTCAGCGCACTTCTATTCCCCATTCACGAACATGGCCAGCATTTTTTTTCGCCTCCTCCCAATCCAGAGGGGTTCCAAGAGCCCTACATGTTGGTGGTTAGCGTAAACACTTACTGTTTTCTTTAAAGGGACAGAAGGCATACAAAAGCCCCATTGGCGCAGACAATCGAGAGTCGCCTTGACCCAGTGTAAAAATTTTAAACCGCTCACGAAATGCAGCTTCCGTAGGTACTGTCCGTCTACTTTGGACCCCACGACAATAAGCAGACTGCAATCTATCGTCGTCCAATTGCCCCAACCGTGGAATACAATTAGGTATTATACCTAATATAGTTGAAGGACGCCACTCACAACCTTCAAGGGTGGATCACCTTGGCTTTGCCAGTCAGGTGGTTGAAAGATGAGTACAAGGTACTGATGAATAATGCCATATGGATGGCGTCTTTGGGCCAAACATTGATCAGATTGGCGTTAGCGGGCTTTAACCTACTTTATTATTCCCCGCTCTGAAAACGTCATTCTGGCTGTTTGGCGGATAATATCGGAAGCTATTACGATGTCTTAAATCAAGACAATAAATCATCTAAAAAATATAGTGACAGACATTCAGAAAATTCACAACGATGCCTCTCGTCGTGCAATCTCTCAAGAACAGAGTCATCCTCGGGCTTATGACCATTGGTCCTGAATCCACTACCGGCGCTCGCATCACCTCCCTTGATGTGTTCAACAAAATTCTTGACTACTTCCAATCACAAGGCTATAATGAAGTCGACACCGCACAGGTTTACTGCGATGGAAACCAGGAAGGATTCACCGCGCAAGCTCGATGGAAGGATCGGGGCTTAAAGTTGGCTACGAAGGTCTATCCATACGAAGCAGGACTGCACAAGCCGGATGTTTTGAAGGCGAAATTTCAGGAGAGCTTGACGGGGCTGAAAACGGACCAGGTGGATATCTTTTACCTTCATGCCGCTGATCGCTCTGTTCCATTTGCGGAGACGCTCGAGGCGGTGAATGAGTTGCACAAGCAGGGGAAGTTTATCGAACTGGGCCTAAGTAACTTCACAGCTTTTGAAGTTGCCGAGGTGGTAATTACGTGTAAGGAGAGGGGCTGGGTGAGACCGACGGTCTATCAGGCCATGTACAATGCCATTAGTATGTGCTCATCATGTTTTCCTCGACATGCGATTCGGTTAGTGAACGACCTGAATTGACTGTTTTAGCACGCTCAATTGAACCCGAACTCATTGCTGCCTGCCGACGTTACGGTATTGACATTGTCATCTACAATCCTCTCGCTGGCGGATTTTTCTCCGGCAAATACAAAACGAAAGATGTCCCTGTGGAAGGACGCTTCGGTGATAGCTCCCGGTTTGGTACCATGTATCGCGGCCGCTATTTCAAAGATGCCTATTTCGAAGCTCTGAGGATCCTCGAGCCCGTTACTCAAGAGCACAATCTTACTCTGGTTGAGACGGCGTTACGTTGGGTGGTCCACCATTCAGCTCTTAAGATTATACCAGAATCAGGAGGTAATGATGGTGTAATAATTGGCATTAGTAACTTTGATCAGTTGAAGTCAAATCTGAGGGATTTAGAGAAAGGACCATTGCCGGAGGAGGTTGTGCAGGCCTTGGATGAGGCGTGGAAGATCACAAAATCAGAGGCACCAGACTACTGGCATCTAGATCTTAAGTACACTTATGATACTCAAAGAGCATTGTTTGGGCCCAATGTATAAGCTGCTTTCGTACCGAGTATTGTTCATGGGGTAACAGCACAATAGAATGAACCCAAAACAATTACTGTTGTAACAAATGAGTTACATAAGCTACAAAAGCGGCGACGGAATAAGTAGATCAACTCAAAAGGTTCGCTGACACCCTCAATAATTATCATTTCTAATCATGGATCCGTTTTCAGCTGAAGGAGGTGAAATACCTGCATCCGATAGCTATATTCAAGTATAGTAAAGTTAATTCGTCCTTAGAGCTTCTGAGCATGCACAATGCCTTCCACCAAGGCCAATACTCAACCGTTCTTGATTTTGACACCTCTTCCTTCTCTAAAGAGAACGCACTCCCGGCACGCATCCTTGAATTTCGAGCTCGCATAGCACTTGGCCAGGCAGAAGATGTGATTGCGGATCTTGAAGGGGAAGATGACCCAGATCTAGCGGCAGTGAAAGCACTCGCGGAATACACATCCACGAATAAAGGCGAAGCAATAAAGGCGATTGAGGAACTGGTAGAGTCGTCTTCTAATAATGCCACGGTGCAGATCGTAGGAGGCACGGTACTGCAGGCTGAGGGAAAGGGTGAGGAAGCCCTGGCATTATTAGGAAAGCACCAAGGGAGTCTCGAAGCGTACAGCAAATCTCCATTGCAGTCTAATGCGCTTAATATAGAAAACCGGCTGACTATAACTGGCTACGTAGAGTTGCGTTGATTGTCCAAATCCACCTGCAGCAGAATCGCACCGATCTTGCGCTGAAGGAAGTTCTTGCCGCCAGACGATGGGCACAAGACAGTTTACTGGTTAATATTGCAGAGTCATGGGTTGGCTTAAGAGTGGTGAGCCTACTACTCCTGGATGCGCGAAGCAGCGTATTATTGATGTATTTCAATTGTGCTAATACAAAGGGCTGCGGGGACATAGGGTGGAGAGAAATACCAGCAAGCGTTCTATGTCTTTGAGGAACTCGCTCAAGCGCCTTCCTCCTCCGCTCCCAAAAGTCTCATAGGGCAAGCTGTGGCAGAGCTGCACCTTGGAAGACTACCCGAGGCAGAGGCTGCGTTGCAACAGGCATTGAATAGGGAGCCGAAGAATCCAGAAGTCATTGCGAATATGATTGTGTTGTCAGTTATTTCAGGAACGGAAACGACGGAACTGGTCCTGTGAGTTTCTTCTCTGACTTTGCCTAAAACCATCACACCGGGAACTGATAATTCATCTGCCGCACCATCAGGTCGCTGAAGGCCTCGTCGCCAGAGCATCCTTTTTTGATTGATTTTCAAGAAAAAAGTGCGTTTTTTGATAAAGCAGCAGCTAAATTCTCAGCGAAAGTTGCATCATAGGTCATCAGAAGGATAGCATGCTAGAATTTATATCTTTCCATAACTGTTCTGCAGTGCAACAACCATGCTGTGAACGATAGATTAAGTCAAGAACTATGAATGTGTCTAGCATGACTGAGTGTGGCAGTGTGTCTGCCACATTTGGCCTATAGCAATTGATAAGAGGCGACTGGGAATTTCCTGGTGGGTCTTTCCTTGGGTTGTTGTGGTAGGTACGAACTCATTCTAGCTCTATTGTAACGCCCTCGAACGGTACTATTATGATTTCTGCTAAAACTTTATAAATAAGGATAGGGTACTGCTATATTCTGGTTTTCTTCTACCTTTCACTTTCGTGAGGCTTCTCTTTCACCTGTGCTACTTTGTGCCTTGTATTTCAATATCGATGCTTCTATTATTATTCCTCTAATAAAGATGCCTACTGCCGTTGTACCCCCTGTTGTCCATGTCGGAACGACTGATCCAGCAATGTCGAATTTGAGAATGCCAATCAGCAGCTTGAATGGAGCAGACCCGAGATCTGTTATTCTTGGGACAGAGAGAAACATCATTTGCTTTTCGGGTATGTATCCCTGGGTTTAGGTAACATCCTCATTCTCACGCTGCCTGATATCATTGCATTCCATCCCCTGACCGATAAACGCAGATTTTGATGGCACGATTTTCATGCAAGATACCGGCCACATTCTTTTCGACAAGCATGGCTGCGGTTCGAAGCGCCGTGAAGTGCTCGATGGGCAGATAAAGTCCGGCGAACGGTCTTTTCGGGATGTCTCTGAGGAGATGTGGGGATCACTGAATGTGCCTTTCGATGATGGTTTTGAAGTGATGAAGGCGACGCTGGAGATAGATCCTGACTTTCAGCAATTCCATAAATTCTGTGTCGATAATCACATCCCTTTCAATGTCATCTCTGCCGGATTGAAACCGATTCTACGGAAAGTGCTGGACTCATTCCTTGGTGAGGAGGAGGTACGCCACTCCCTTGTCTCTCGCTGCAAGGGAATACACTGTACTGACTTAGCTAGTCTTCACATATCGAAATCGTTGCCAACGACGCTGAGATCAACTCTGACGGGTCAAACTGGAAGCCAATTTGGAGACACAATAGCGATCTCGGACATGACAAGGCGGCTTCCATCACCGAATACCGCTCCTCTGTGTCTTCAGAGAGTGGAGATGGCTCCATGCCTCTCATCGTTTTCATTGGTGATGGTGTCTCTGACCTCCCCGCTGCTCGCGAGGCAGATGTCCTTTTCGCACGCAAAGGACTGCAACTAGAGGAGTTTTGTGTTGAGCATAAAATCCCCTATAAACCATTTCAGACTTTTGCAGACATCCAGCGTGATGTCGCGCAGATCATGATGGATGATCATGAAAAGACAGGGGGCGTGGGCAAGCCTGCCACCTATAATCCCGGGGCCAATCTGTGGAGACGTGTTTCAGGCAAGAAATCGGCCAATCCGCGCTCTTCACCAATGCCTTTGGATACTGATACCCTTAGTATACTTCGCGAGGCTATCGCGTCTGTCACTGCGCTTGGCCCCGATATGCAGGAAGTACCCGCATGTAGCTGCCCTTCCCCAAGCTTTAGGGGTGGCAACGACAGCCCCTTGATCGAGACATTGATGTTAGGAAGTCCTCTTTCATTAGTTGGCTCTCACAGTTTTCTCTCCTAGGGGTGATTCTGCTTTTATCATGGACTCGTGCTAAGTGGAGGGTAAGCATTGTATGTATGGAGTATGGCGTTAGAGGATTGTGCAAAGAAACTGCCGGTCTCGTTCCCATGTAGGTTGCTACTAGAGGCAGGCACGGTTTTTGGCTTGCGGAAGGGTCGAGGAATCCATCGCTCCTGATGGTGGTATATGGGTCTCAGATTCTCTCCCGTATCCGCAGAATGCAAACATATTTCTATTGCTTTCGGTCGCACTCGTTATCTGTTGCCGTTGCGTGCGTTACCTAAATGGTATCCTGGTTTCTGGAAGCAAAAGCAGACTTCTCGGCCCCCACCAAATGTATTGAGAAGACCCACCTAGAGGGGCTGCTCGAAATACAAGGATGTCTCTGCTCTCTTCCCCAAACACTTGGCTTCTGACTGGTGAAACTTCGTACCAAAGGTGATTCCGGCACTCCGCATAACAATCCTGGAGGAGCACTAGGGTACACGTTGACGGGAGGCCTCCTGCAAAAAAATGAATGCTGAAAAATGCCAGCATGCGATGCCCGTGCATGAGCGTTTCATGTAGCGCTTCTAGCCAGCGCTTCTACTCGTATTTCAGTCATATATACTTCCGTATATGTGTAACTGCTTATTCCTAATACACCGCGCTCTTTGAGCTGAAGCTTGGATCTCGCATAATAACATGATCCTCACTCAGCCCAAGACGTGTGCAAATTTCCCAGCTATACTCTAATATGACAGGTCGAGCTGTGAAGATGAAGTCAGTAATCGTGCAGATCATTATTGTCAGCGAATACGTGATTGTGGGTGCGAGGAGTTAAGCTTGCTACAGGCAGCTGCTAATGGAAAAGCCAGATTGTCTAATCACAGATCTCTATCCGCTTTCGTCTACTCGTAAAAATCCTACACGTCACTAATTTGCTGAGAGCGCGCCCTGCACCTTTCAGCTTCCAACTCTCCACGTTCTTCACTAGCCCTGTAGTGGCGATCAAGGAAACAGTGCTTAACGGCTAATCCGGCTATTTAAATACTACTTTCATTGAAAGATGGTTCGCCTTGGTCTCCCAAACCGCCTGAAGAGCAGTCGAGGAAACAGTCGGACTGGAAGCAGAAGCACATCGCCAAAGCCAATGGACGATAGCAAAAACAGCCCCCTCGTGCTGAAGACAACAGTATCAAGGGTTGGAAGACCCGCATGTTATTACCATCATGGACCCCTTCGCTGACTTAACGTGGGGTTGATACAGGCGAGGAACTTGGCTGCGAAGGATCGAGGGGGTACCAGCGACCCGGTATAGTCTAAAGTCCTGCACATGAATTGAACCATTTACTGACATCACTAGTACCTCGTCGTAAGTCTGGGTGACTGTCGCTTCGTCACTCATGCTGTTAATAAGACCTTGAACCCCGAATGGAATTTATCCTTCGACTTCCCCCTCAATGGGTCGAACATCTCTATCCTTGGGTGTGTGTGCTGGGATAAGGACCGCTTCGGAAAAGTGCGCTTTTCGAATGTCTCAATGTCTCCATGTTATTGCCTATAGACTGACTCGTGTCACTAGGATTACCTTGGGGAGTTTGAGGTGCCTCTAGATGAAGTTTTTACTCACGGTAACGTCGTGGAGGAGGTAATAATCTACGCTTGAATCATCAGAATTATAGTTGCCAAATGCTTACTTCGAAAAAGTCACAATGGTTTCTGCTGGCATCTAAACGCAAAGGATCCAAAATATCTGGGGAAGTCGAGCTCCAACTTAGCCTTATCGATCCTTCGAATCCCTCTGCAACACCAGAGGATATACTTCAGAGATTCCATGGACTGATATCCGGCACCCCTAGGAGTGAAGAGGAGGATGCACTTGATAGGGAGGGACGTGCTGGGTATGTGGATGAGGACGAAGGCGATGAGAATGAAAATGAAGAGGAGGTCTCGGATGAGACGGACGATCCGAACAAGCCCGAGACGGCTGAAAAGAGGAAGCGAAGGTTGCGTCTGAAACGATTGAGGAGGAAGAAAATAGCGAGTCCTTACGAACTATCTAGCATGTCTGAAGTGGTGGGTGTGGTCTTTCTGGAGATCTCCAGGATCACGGATCTTCCACCGGAGCGCAACAGTACGGATTCACACATGTCCTAGCTCCACGGACCATAACTTTGAGTGGACTGACATGGGTAATAGTGACTCGCACTGGGTTCGATATGGATCCATTCGTCATCGTTTCGTTAGGAAAGAAGACTTATCGGACCCGAGTCATTCGGCACAATCTCAACCCTATATTTGATGAAAAGATGATCTTCCAAGTGCTGCGACAAGAACAACACTACTCCCTGAGCTTCTCGGTAGTGGACAGGGACAAGCTCTCCGGAAACGATTTTGTCGCGCAGTGTTCCTTTGCCCTACAGGATATTATCTCCACCGCACCCGAGGCTGATGCTGAGACTGGACTGTACCGCTTGCCAGAGCCCCAAGGTGTGCCGAATCTATCACCCCAATCGAGTCGATCTCGCTTCAAGCTTCCTCTGTCTCGATCTTCATCAGCAAGTAGTCTTTCCAAACTCGCCAGGCCGGGGCTTCACTCAAGGAACGCAGCGTCTTCCCAGTCATATGCTGGACCCCAGGCGGAGTCCCTACTCACTCTCCCAACAAATCCTCTGGATATCAGTACTATATCACCAGTGAAGGCAACAGATGACAACCAGGTTTGCAGCCATGAAGGCGACAATGATCTAAGATCTTATACAATCCCCTTGATACTGAAGAACAAGGAGAGATGGGAGGCCAAGCACAGCCCCGAGCTCATAATTAGGGCTAAATACGTTCCCTACCCGGCCTTAAGACAACAATTCTGGCGCGCTTTACTGAGACAGTATGATGCGGATGATAGTGGACGTATTAGTAAGGTTGAGCTCACAACAATGCTGGACGCGCTAGGCTCAACTCTCAAGGAGTCCACTATAGATGGCTTCTTCAAGAGATTTGCAGAGCAGAATGAGGATATCGCTACCATGGAATTGACATTTGACCAGGTCGTGATCTGTCTGGAAGACCAACTGGATCAGTCGTCGCAGAAGAGATCCCTTGGCGACTCGATCAAGGCTCGTTTACCAAAGATACCTGACTTGTCAACGGTGCTTCATGGGGGCAACACGGGCGCAAATGAATCTCCACTTATTTCTGCAGCTTCGTCTTCTGGATCCCCGACATTCAATCAGTCTGAATTATCTGCGGTTCCTGCCATCTCACAAGAAACATTTGGTAGCGCTGGCGAAGAGGGTGACACCTACAAAGATGACCTGTTCGATGAAAAAGGTGAGGAACATGTTATTGAGATAACTGAATGTCCAATTTGCCACCAGCCAAGGCTCAACAAGAGATCTGATACCGACATAATTACGCACATCGCAACATGCGCAAGTCAGGATTGGAGACAGGTCGATAGCATCGTCATGGCTGGTTTTGTTACTGCGAGTCAAGCACAACGCAAGTGGTACTCCAAAGTTATCACAAAAATCTCATACGGTGGATACAAGCTTGGGGCCAATTCTGCGAATATTCTTGTCCAGGATAGGGTCACCGGTCAGATAAATGAGGAAAGAATGAGTGTATATGTCCGCCTGGGTATTCGACTTCTATACAAAGGGCTGAAAAGTAGGGAGATGGAGAAGAAGAGGAGTTAGTATTTCGCTCTTTTTATAGCAGTCGATGGTGTACTAACTGAAGTCAGTTCGGAAACTACTGAGGTCCCTCAGTGTCAAACAGGGCAAGAAATATGACGACCCTGCGTCTATTCGGGAAATCCACTCCTTTGTGGCATTTCACCAGCTCGATATGTCTGAGGTCTTACTCCCTCTAGACCAATTCAAATCCTTCAACGAGTTTTTTTACCGCAAATTAAAACCTGGACGGCGCCCATGTTCCGCACCAGATAATCCAAAAATAATTGTCTCCCCAGCCGACTGTCGTTCCGTGGTATTCAACACGATAGATGATGCCACCAAGATATGGATTAAAGGCAGGGGATTCTCAGTCTCTCGCCTGCTTGGAAAAGCTTATCCAGAGGACGCGAAGAGATACATTGGTGGAGCACTGGGTATCTTCCGGCTTGCTCCTCAAGACTATCATCGATTCCACATTCCTGTTGATGGAACTCTATGCGCTCCAAAACTCATCGAAGGGGAGTACTACACAGTTAACCCCATGGCTATTCGCTCAGCTTTAGACGTATATGGAGAAAATGTGCGAGTTGTCTGCCCGATAAACTCAGTCGCGCATGGACGAGTTATGGTGATTTGTGTCGGGGCAATGATGGTTGGCAGTACAGTCGTCACGGCAAAACAAGGCCAACAAGTCAAACGCGCCGAGGAGTTAGGCTACTTTAAATTCGGTACGTTTAGATTTTGCTGAGTACCAGCCAATTGACTAATCATACACAGGCGGGAGCACTATTATCCTACTTTTCGAGCCTGGTACCATGAAATTTGATGAGGATCTGGTGGAGAACTCCAACACTGCGTTAGAAACATTGGTGAGTATCCCCAATCCAATGTCGGGGCTCCTTCGAATTGATGATACCGCAGATTCGTGTCGGCATGTCCATTGGCCATAGCCCTGAACATCCTGCCCATACACCAGACAGGAGGAAGGAGAACGTAACCCAGCAGGAGAAGGATGATGCCCACAGGCGGATCGTAGGTAGTTTGGCTCCGTCACCGCCGGTATCCATGGGTTGAGATGACTAGCTGAGAGAGGAATCTGTTTCGATGGAAAGAGGCACAGACTCGTGCTGCAATAGAGTTGTCATTGCCACTGAACATTAAATTGGAAAATCTAAAAGCTCGGCTATCGCAATCCTTAGCGGTAATATTCATGTATCCTATATGTTGACTCGTATGTTCCGAGTAATCATGGACTAGTAATTCGCGGACGATGTTGGCATGAGACTGGATAGTCTAAAGCGGAAAGGCGGCTCTCTCTCTCTACCGACGCGCCAAGACCAAAACATTGCTCCTTCGCCAACGCCATCGCGCTCCCACACAAGCAAACCTGCCTAATTATCAACGTCGGGGGGAGGCAGGCCACGCAACGAAGATCATCGCCGCAGCTGACATCTCCCGAATTCGAATCTGAATCGCACGACGGATAGATAGCGACTTTTGCGCACGTTTGTGTTGGAATTGCCGATTCTGACAGGACTGCGATCGACTACCTCATGACCTCCTACGCGACGCGCCAACCACTTCAGACTCTGGCGATGGGCACGCAATTTCCAGCAAGGAGGAGAAGTGCACGATTGGCATTTGGAGAGGATGGAGCATCGTCAAAGGACCTGGAGAACGGCGGCTCGGCCCCGAAGAGGACAAAGCGGGGTGACGATGCTGGAAAGACTCCCTCGGGGAAGAGCAAAAGTGGAAAAATGGTGAGTCTTCTCAGCTATGCTCTTGTGCAGTTTAGTGGACATGGCTGATGTGTAAATAGAAGCTTGGTAAGGGACACGGAATCGCTGCTAACAGTGTGGACGATACGCTAACCAAGACAGCATCCTACGATGAAGAAGATGACGGGTTCGTATTTAGGAGGACAAGATCTAGCAAAACAAAAGCAGCTCCGGCTCCGGCTCCGGCTCCAGCTCTAGCCCCGGCTCCCGCGCCCGCTGTGATGGAAATGATTGAAGTGGAGCCACAGCGTCCTGGACCAAAACGAAAGACCTTCTTAACACCGGTTACCGCAGAAAAAGAGCCTCGAAGGTCCAAACGAAGGAAGTCCCCTCCGCATGTTGCCGAGACTGACGCTGCTCCTACGGTATATTCTTCATCTCTGATGAAGGGTGAACCGAAGCAGCAGCTTGGGTTTCAGCAGTACGTGAAGGCTAGAGTAGAACGGTCACGTATAGATGATGACGGTGTGGCGTTTGTGGGGGAAGCCGTCGCAAAGGCAGCTGCAGCGAAAGACACCACAACTATCGTATTGCCATTTGCGGATACGCCTGTTATTAACCGAAACAAGCAACTGAGACAGCAGCATGGACAAGGTCACCGAAGAAGTAGCATTGGCCTGAGGGGTAGACGGGCCAGCTCGCTGATGGACAATGGCTCCAGTGGTACATTCCCTCGAATTGGAGACCGATTGGTATGGAGCCACATAGTTAACGTGACTGCAGCTATTCCACACTCGGAAGTTGATATCAAGGAATTTTACAAGCATATTTCAGAGGAGGGACTATCAGAACCTCGGCGGATGAAGCAACTTCTGACGTGGTGTGGCACTCGTGCCCTGGGAGAAAAACCATCATATTCAGAGAAAGATGGAAATGCTAAGCTTGCAGGTGAGACTTTTTGGCCTCTGAGCACTTAAACTGTGGGTACTGACAGTAGCACAAAGCACGGGTCATCCAAGAAGAGTTGTTGAAAGACTTCTCCACTTGCTCGGAGATGTCGGATTGGTTCAATAGAGTATGTTTGCTGCCTTGAGACCAATTCTTACCTCGTGAACAGGAAGCTGACTCAACCCACAGGATGACAGCAACTCGGCCGTGATAGTAAAGAAACCGAACCCACTGAACGCATCAAATGCAGCTAAGATCCAGGCGCTAGAGGCACAACTCAAGAGGTATGCCATCCTCACTCAAGACGAAAATAGCGAAGAAACGTTTGAAAGACTCTGACAGCAAGTTCTCTGCAGAATCGAAGAAGAGAAAAGCGAATGGCTCGCTCTCCGCAAACTCGACCCCGCATCATCATCACCGCCCCCCATCCCCATCGATCCCACCACCCTCCTCGACGAAATCGACCTCTCAGCCCTCGACTCAGAACAAGCCACAATCCTCGCATCCCTCCGTGACAGCAGCGATGCGACAATCTCCATCCAAGATCGCCTGAAGCGAATAGCCTCAACGCTTGAATTCACCGTCGATCAATTCGCAGACGGCTTACATAAACTTGGGCAATACCACTCCGCAGCCGACCACGTCGCAGGCCGGGTCCTAGCGCTTGCGGCGGAGAAGCTAGATCGGAGAGAGAAAGCTACACTGCAGGCGGCTGGGACCGAGAATCTGCCACTTCAAGATGTCTTGAGGTCTCTTGCAAGGCTAGAGCGATGAGGCTAGAAGCCAATGGCGTAATAATAATAAATGGGATTGGGGTGTTCTGAGTCATTGTTCTCTTTTCACGGGGCTGGCTTGGGTGCGCTCTAAATGATTTGGCGTGTCTTTGTGGACCTGACTCTTTTTCTGTTTATTTTTTTTTTTTACGGCAAATGGTGGGATGAACAAACGGCGGGAGTATTTTTTCTCTACATCAATTGCATTACATTCGACCTTGCATGCATTTGACTGGTGTTCGCATGATATGGAATTTAACCTCTCACCCCTTTTTTCTGCCGTCGTTGTGTTGAACACTTCGCAACGGTCAAGACATCAACGACCAAAAAAAAACCTTCAAACTCGCAAATTGTATTTCTCGACATTGAACACATGAGAGCGACAGCAACATCAGCGATGAAGAAGCCTCCAGATTCAGACTCATTTATGGTATTTCTCCGAACTCAAAGTTTTCGTGGATGATATTTCCCGGCATTCATTTTAAGCTTCCCTCTTTCGTATACTTTATAACCTACTATCTATATCCTATATCCTATCTTACATTGCCTGTATTCCGGTATGCTCTACTGTATCCCAACAGCTTTGACATGGTGATGGTTAAGCATATTGGAGCATCTCATCACGAGAGCCTAGAGAAGCGAGCGAATGAAGTGCTTAAAGGCTTCACTTTTAGCGCAACCATCATTATATCTCATTTTGATGTTCGGCACAAGTCGCAGAGTCTAAATAGCCGTCGGCTACGCTAGCAAAAATATAATAAAAAATGACAAACGCTACGGAGAGGGAGGCTTTGGCCTAGGCTCTACTCTACCACAAGTGACTGTACTTTATCCTCGAGTTCTCTGCGTACTAACTATGTAGGCGGCTGGTTTGGTTTTCTTGTACGGAGTAGGAGAGGATAGTTGACCTCCCTTTCCTAACTGACTGCCGTGCGACGGGAGATCACCGCCTGGTAGGTGCTTGGAGTACAAGTCGTCATCAGAGAGAGTCCGAAACATTCTACCACGATGCTGGTTGGGTGAATTGCTCATGAAATCTCTTGATGGGGTTCTGGGCTTGAGGCAAAATCGCCGATGGATCTGTTTCGGTCATGGAAAATTGGAGCGACCTTGATGTGGGTAAATTGGAAACGACCATCCCGCGACCACACGTGAACACATCTAACCATTGAGGTGTCGCGATGTGTTTGCAAATATGCAGTGATGGTCTGACGGTCCAAGGAAGGCACTAAAGCACTAGCATCATGCAAACAATCTCGATTGTTACCAATCCTCCGGGTTGGTCTGAACTGAGAACTTGTACGCAGTACGGAGTACGGAGCTGGAGCGCGGAATGCGGGTTGAAGGGCGACGGTAGCGGCGGAGTGCTAGTCCCTGGATAGGTCAAGAGAGCATCGAATAGAGATGCCAAGGCATGCAGTGTCTGGTCGGGCCTTTATTTGTTGAGTCCAGGCCCTGAATCTAGATGGGATCTTGCACAGATCCAAGATCTTTTTTGGGTTCTCCCATGTAATGCCCTCTCGACACAGAAGCGTATCTAACCTTTCATGTCAGACGCGGCTGCCGCGCCGGGATATGGAGAAAAAGATGCGTCGAAACGGTCCAATCGTCGAATGACAGCCAAAGGAAGATGCCGATGCATGAACGATGGGGCAGGATGGGTGGACTTTGATCAGATGGATCGTACAAATATGATGCTGCAGCAAGCTGGCCTGCATTGATTCGTCTCTGCGGTGGAACGCGAGATCGAACTATTCGGGGCCGAATGTCGGCCTCGAGCATTCGGTGATAGCCACAGGTATCTATAGAGTAGTAGTCGAGTACCTGCCTGTCGCACACGCGCTTGGGATAACTTCGTACTCATACAACTTTCTCCTTGCCCGTCTCGTCGAATATAATGGAGGCGAGTTCAACTCAGATACGTCAGAGCGTGCAGCCCGCAATTTGCCGCCTCGGACAGAAAATCGCAGAATCACTCTCTGGAGGGCAACTCATGGATAGCATTGCTGTTTACGGATGTACTCGGCGTGGATCAGAGGCCAAGCTCCTTTTATCGCGATAATCGCCGGGAGGCCGACCGAGACACGTCGTCGCACATCCTCGCACGTCCCCTCCGCATAAATGCAACCCATGTTCCCATTGGCGAGCTAAAGCTGTGTGATGTGGTGTAGAATGCTCTAGGCCTTACGGGTGGCTGATGTCCCACAGAGGGCAATGTTGCGTCAGGGCTCCAGCAGAGAGGTCTGCAACTTGACGCCAACAGCTGCGTTGTGACCCCGACCTCAATATTACACCGAGCAGAGTACATATCATATCACACCTGTTTTCAGATGACGGGAACTAGTAGTCCACCTCTCTGCTCACCATGCTTGGTGACGAAGCGTGCAAGGGCACGTGAAAGGCTAAGTGAGTCTGCGGTGTTTGTTCTGGTCGGTCCCAGGGATGCGAAGCCGATCGAGATATGACGAGATGGGCCGACCGATGCAACGATTGCAGCTCTTCTTATCCTAACCAAGCCTCTAAATTAAATCAGTGGCCGTCTTTCAGACATGCAGCTTGCCGATGAATTCCAGATCGGCGGTACTCGACGTGGTGCTTCAAGTACTGTTGTTCATATGAGCAACCAAGCTTCAGAGGAACTCACGAAAGGTCCCTGTTGACATTTTCGTACAAACCGCCGAAGGTTGAGATACCGCGAGACTAGCGTTATCCCTGGAGTACCGATTTTTGCACACGTTCGGAATCAATTTAGAGTGACCTGTCAGTCTGGACGCTTCTCCTGTGGCTTGCCCGTTATCATTGCTTAGCACCTATGGATCCACGAGCCGTTCCTGTGGGCCGGTGAGCAAGGCTGCCACCCGCCAATTCATGCCGTTTCTTAGACTCACACTGCCGTCGAGATGCAGCACGGCAAAGGAGGAAACAACCAGCTGATGCAGCCAAGCCCCGTAGGGAGTCGTTCATGTTTGCCCGAGGAAAAACGCTGCGGCGGCCGTGACTTGCGCACCAATCTCTACACTTTGCCCATGCTACATACTGATATGAACAATGCACTAAGAATATCAAGGTGGAAGATAACTAGACAGGTCAAGAGTGCGAATGCGAGTCCGAGTAGCACAGAGTTGCGTGGGACTAGACTGGCAAGCAGCCCTGAGCCGAAAGATGTCCGTCAGCATTTGATCGTTCGACATTCGCGGACGCAAGCCGTTGATCTGCCACGTTTGCGACGCGACCATTCTTTCCTATGCTCCGTACTCTCTATCTTTTATCGGACTCTGGCTGCCACTGCCACTGCTGTGACTGCGGCTGCCACTTAAGTCCTATTTCCGGAGATGATGCTTCATTGCTCTTTTGCGTGAGAAGACTATGAGCAAGTATTCGAGCGCCTTCGGTATCCTAAGAGGTGTATATAGACACTCCCGTGAGAGTCGAGCCGAGTCGGTCTTGTAACAGGCTCCAAAAGGCGAGAGCTAGGACGCTCTGTAGTTCGATTGATTGACTCACCCTCTCGCTGGCGGGTCAGTGTTCAGTGTTCCTTACCTTTTCTCTCGCTCCACCGCGCCAAGTTGTGTTTCTGGCTATGCACAGGGGTGTGCACCTCGCTTTGCAAGCCGTGCAGCACAGTTGCTTCCTTTCCAACCCAACGGGATTCCCGTCTACTGGCCTCCCCCAGGCCTCCATGTACGTACTCCGTACTTCATGCATCTCTTGGGTATCTACAAGTAGCGATATACATTCGAGTACAAGGAACTTACTTAAGTTTCGAGGGGGGATAATCCTCGTGATGACGAGACAGGGCGATCGATCTTGATTGTCCTCCAGGGAATGGGACCCCTACAGCGGTAAAAGTTTACCACCTGGCTGGAGGGTGGCAGGCCTCTGGGATGTGATCGGTGATCTGATGAGATTTGCCCAAGCCAGATCCGGTGGCTTGCGCAGTTTACCTTGTGCCGTGCCTTCCTAGTGTCTTCTGGGAGGCTTCCTTGCGCCAGCGGGCGGATCGGGATGGAGACATGGTTAAGCTTTAAAGACTTTTACTTTAGGACAGCTGGTGGCGGGAGGGGTGATGGAGGGTGAATGGGCTGAAGTGAGATAGGGCAAGCACTGGCGCACTGGCAACATGCCTCGTTTTGCTGGGCCTGGCTGGATAGCTGGAGGAATGGCTGACGCTTGATGGGATTGGCAGAGCGGATATATGCCCGGGTCGATTCTCGATCAACGATCAGGGATGTGGCCTGCACTGTTCGTCTCTAGCCCGCGATCCCCCCTCTTACTCAATCTCACGATCGGCCTTGCTCAAACTCTCGCTACCATTGCCCGCTGCACCTCGCTGACGCCTCCAAAGTGTTGATCTCTGCCTGTCTCACTGACCCACTCGCAGATACTGATACGGCACTCACCTCATTCTCTCCATACCTATACCACACTGGCGTGCTAATTAATCCTTACAACAACAACAACAACAACGACGACGACAACAGCTCAAACAACGACAACATCAACAACTACTACTCCTACATCCCGCACCACGCAGTTCCTCCCGTCTTCAGCCACCACCAGTTGCTTGCTTGGTTCCACCACTGCCCACTCATCGACCAGCTCATCCGCAGCAAACATTTAAACATTCAAACACTCAATCCATCCATCCCATCCCATCCTATCTCATCTTATCCACCCAAACGTCAGACCAAAACCGCTGCCGACCGACACCACCCGTCGCCGCAGTGCTTAAATCTTGTCCCCTTGACAACACAAGCAGCCCGTTACCGATCAGACTAATTATTACTCCTTCGACAACCGGTCAAGCTCGTCAACTCTTCGTGCGCTTTCGAAGAAGGCCACAAGAGCTTCGGCTGTTCACCACCGAGCCAATCGGCAAAACTAAAGTGCATCTCAACCTCGTATCTTCCCGTTTGGAGCTGGTGGTGGATTTGCGCATATTCAAGGTCAGAACGGAGCTTTGGGCGGCGTGTCCGCAAGCTGGAAGCGTTCGTCCGGACGTTAACCGCAGAGAAGGAGTGCGGTGCACCTCTCACTGCAAGTGAGGAGCGTTCGCACGGAGCTGAACAGTTATCTTCTGGAGTTCCTGCTGTCTTCGGCAATGGAGGCGGCGGCGGGTGACAGCAGCAGGCAAAGGTCCGCCCGTGTTTGATGCTGATGGCGAACGCCTCCCGCATCAGTCTTTGGTGAAGATGATCTGACAGCTTTACAGAGACGCATTACCATCGTTCAGTAACCTTGATTTCGGAAAGGTGAAAAGGGATGGGGCACACTATCACCAACGGCATCCGTCGCTGGCGGCTCTCAGCATGCCTTCGACTAGCCCGACCATGTATTCAGGCCCACCACCGCCGTACTCCAACTCGTTGGCAAGCACCGCCAACACAGTGCCTAGCTTGTCAGGCTTAATATCTCCACCGGATTCACGACGGACGTCAGGAGATGACAAGAAGGCACCACCACAGCTACAATCACAGCCACAGAAACAGTCCCTGCCCTCATTACACGAAGCTTTGAGCGGCGAACAGACTCTGCCCTACAACGCGCCAGCGTCCTCCTCGGTACATCCCCAAAGTAATCCTTCCTCTTCAGTGGTCTCACCTACCACGCCTATTCCAAGATCGTATCCTCACGACAATCATTCAGGCCAACGTTCGCAATCTCAAGGTTCATTCTCATTCTCCACACCAAGTCAACACACCCCACAAGGACTCGGCGCCCAATCTCAGTACACCCAACAAGAGATACCGAACGTGCCACCTTCGAACTACACGCGCAATCATAGCCTGCCATCCCTACCCTCAATAAGGCCTGTGCACCAAGTTGCACAATCCCAACAGACATCCCCGCAGTATGAGCCTAGCCCGATATCAGGAGCTTCGATGAACCCACACTTTACATATTCGGGCTTCCCACCGCAGTACAGTGCACCTCAACAACCTCCCGGAGGACCTCCTGGAGGGTATCAACCTCCCGGGACGTATAATGCGCAGGCGGCTTACAGCCCAAGGCCGGAGCCCACTTATGGCAGAAAGGTAGATCACAGACACGTGGAGGAGGCTAGAGCATACGGTATTGTAAAGGGAGACGGGAAATATGGCCAATCAGTCAAGAGGCACCTAGATTTCTTCGATCTCGAGGCATCATTAGGAGAGGTGAGTTTGCGCCTGATATGCAACGACAGAAAATGGAGCCTGCTAAGGAAAATATATCAAATCTAGATTATGAGTTGCAGTGCATCAATTTACAATTTCTCATCTGCATACAGAGACCGAGTCATAGAAAGTCGACCTACTGGCACTTTTCCATCCACACCAAACGTCCAGGACTTCGACCAGGTAATGGAGCGTCAAAAGAGGCTTTGTGAGGCCCTCACGCACGTCAGGGACGCTCTTGCGATGCACCAGCAGAGTGCTCTTGCAGAAAATAGAGCCCATGAATGTGGTCATAAGTCTTCGACAGAATATGATATGGAAGACGCAGTCATGTATCCCGATGATATGAAGCCCAATGGGCTGTCAGGGCCAGATCCGAAGAAACGCAGAGGAGTAAGCTATCAGATTGGCATTCGTGTAGCAGTTCCGCTAACTAACTACGCTAGAGAGCGGCACCTCCTGGCAGATGTCATAGTTGTAATCGAGCAGAGACGCCGGAGTGGAGACGGGGACCCGACGGAGCCCGGACGTTATGCAACGCGTGTGGTTTACGTAAGTCTTCGCCGCAACGCCTTCGATTGGTAATTGAGGACATTAGGCTGACCATTTTCTAGATTATGCTAAGCTGACTCGGAAGCTGGGACCGAAGCATCAGCTCGGGGGCTCGTCACTTCGTCCTAAGCCAGGCTCGCCACGGCCAATAATTCCGTAGTCAGAAGGACTTTAGGAAGCTTTAACAAAAAGTTCGACGCGAACAACAAAAGGGGATACTTGGATGATGGCGAATTCGCTGGCATAGCTTCCACCACGCGGCAGTGGTGCACTGGCCAGGAAGCAGAGAACAATTAGCCTAACTAGCCACAAGTGGACTATTTATGAATAGATATCCCAGCGGGCCTTACGGAAAATGTTAGTAGGTATCTTTCAATGAAAAAAAAAAAGTAAGGGATTGGGAAAGAGGCGCTGGAGTACCAATTTGTCATCAGCATTTTAACGGTATGACATCAACCACGGGATTGGTTTAAAGACGGCTAGAGACTGGTGGGGATGGTGTTGGTTGTTTAGGCACTACCCTTTTCATTTCCCTTGATTGCATGGAATTTATTCCACCTTTTCATCATGACCGGTAGGATGGATCTGCACTCCAACTATTCATCTCAGTCGTTATGATCTTTTGGAGCGGTCATGCATGAAGATACTATATGTTGGACTTCTCTTCCGTTTCATTCCGCCGGTATCTGGGAATTACCTTGAGGGCGGCCAACATTGGCATTGGATGAAATCCTTTTTCCTTCCTCGAGACTGTTTCTGTCTGGAAGCGTTATGATGGTAGCGAGTATGGTACCGGACTTTCACCTCGTATCTCCGCTCCGTCATGATGTTCCATTTTGGAAGAATGTATGATAGCAGCTATGCAAATGCTAAATATCCGAGCCAATAGGATGAGATTTATCAATGATAGAGAACATTTGTTATAGCCTCGATCTATCGCTCTTGCCACTGCAAAACGGCGGAAATAAAACAAAACAACAGGGGAAGCCAAGTGACAGCTGCTTGAAGGCGAAGTGCGTTTACACTCGTGGCTGGCATGGACTCCCGTACCTTCTCGCGTGGTGATGCGAGCGTAGATCCTAGGGAGGTGAAGGCGCGTGAGCGCCCAGGGGGATACATGGTACGCAGGGAAAACAAGGCAGGTATGCACTCGTGCAGATGATCTTTCTCTGGATGAGGGACAACCTTGTGACGAGACCGCATTGCGGTTTATGCACAGGGCACGATACAGTCCGCACAGAGTGGTCGGGCTGAATGGCGGTGAATGAGATGTCTTCGCCACTCAGCACTGCTACTGCGTAATATAGCCTCCCTTGGTTACGCAGATTCGCGAGATAATGCATGTGGATCTGATCGCCTTGCCCTTACCAGCGGCCCTACTGAGCACCGGCCCTGCCAATGATGCACACTTAGTCAGCCAACCTCCGTCAAACCGTCATTCTCATTCGCTCATTCACCAACCCAGATCCTCGCACTTTGCACGCTTTCTGCGACCCTTTGCAGACCTCACGTCCAGTGATTCAGAGAAGCTCCTGGCCGAAAAGCTACTGCGTATCAGCCATCCTCAGTCGCTGGGTGCAGACCGAGTTGCCAACTGTTTTGTCCACTGAAAGTCAATCAACAGCAACCACCACCGCCTGCCGGCTACAAACTGCTGCGATCATCGCCTTCGGGAACCATAACTTTCCCGGAAACTCACTTGAAACCGTCACCACGGCAGCCTCCACGTACTTCGTCTTCCTCTCCTTTTCTTTCTCCTTTCCCTCTTGGAGTAATCTGGCGAGAGCATTAAATCGATAATCCGTATCGCAGTAGACAACGGTCCGCGTTGGAGAAAGTGGAGGAGGACGACAGAGATCTTGAATTAGACGCCGAGGCTCCGATGTCTCGCCCTGCTCTGCTCCGCCCGGGCGATGGACGGTCGCACCTACCTCTCCTTAATGACACTCGTGGCCGGACTTCGTACGACTCACCCGATGACCTAAACCGGAGAACATTGGCTCGGAGGTCGCAGATGCGAAGCAGGAGTCCAGATACGACAGCCCAGCTGGCGAATAGGAAGAAGTACACATGTGCGGCATTTTTTCTGGGACTGAGTCTGGTCAGCTTTGTGGTGCAGACAGAAACGGCGGTTTATATTCAGCATGAGTTGGGCTGGAATAAGGCATACTGCATGTTGTGAGTCTAACTACGTGGGGTGCTGGAAGAGGTTCTCTGTCCCGTTGTGCAATGTGGAAAGCACAATGCGGTGACGCATAGTCGTTAATATGCGTTATCGTCTAGATACCTCACACACGGCTCCTGGTGCCTCCTATGGCCGGTGCAGCTCTTGATCCTCAGAATCCATAAGCATAAAATGCCGTGGCGATCGTTCTGGCGCCAGCACGTCTACCTTCTTCGGACCACAGGACAGATGGTAGCGTCACAGGAGCTCCATCCGACAGGTCGTGCCGCTCAACGATCACCGGTTCGTTACCTTCTCACCAGGACCGCCATTACAACCTCAGCACTCACCATCGCAGGCGGCTCATGGTACTTGGCCGTCGACCTAACATCGCCTAGTGATCTCACTGCCATCTATAATTGCTCAGCCTTCTTTGCCTATGCGTTTAGCATTCCCTTGCTGAAAGAGAAGCCGCGCGCAGACAAGATCTTTTCAGTTCTCCTCGCTGTTGTCGGTGTTCTCATCGTGGCATACGGCGACTCCAGTCCTACGAAGCGTGGTGGCAAACCAGTAATCGCGGTCCGAGGTGAGGGTTCCATCGACATAGCTTCGAACGAGGAGGCGAGGAACCGGATGGCTGGAAACATATTGATTGGCATCGGCAGCGTACTCTATGGGTTCTACGAAGTCCTGTACAAGAAAGTGGCATGTCCGCCAGAGGGAACGAGCCCCGGTCGCGGTATGATCTTTGCAAATACCTTTGGGAGTCTGATAGGGGGCTTCACACTGCTGGTGTTGTGGTTCCCGTTGCCGATCCTACATTACATGGGCTGGGAAACGTTTGAGCTCCCTCGCGGAGAAGCAGCCTGGATGGTGCTGATTTCAATCTTGGCCAACGCTAGTATGCTTAATTTCCATCTGATGAATGGGACAATTTCTGACGCTGACCTGTGTAGCTTTCTCTTGCTCCTTCCTCATCCTGATATCTCTCACATCTCCTGTCTTATACTCTGTTGCAGCTCTGTCAGTCATCCCCTTACCCCTCTTCCAAGGTACGCTCTAACAGATTCCGCTCGCCTGACAGCCTCACCATATTCCTCGTCGCGATCGTCGACTGGCTTTTCACAGGGGTCCCGCTATCCCCCGCCGCTCTCACGGGCGGTTTGATCATCACCACTGCATTCCTCCTGTTGAGCTGGAGTACCTACAGGGAGGCGAGCGAAGAGAAGCGGAAAAAGTAAGTCTATCTGAGCAATGTGACAACGATTTCTTGCAAGTTCACAAGAATTCGCAAATCTAGGATCGAGGATGATATATCGGAGTCGTCAGACACGGACGACTCGTAACAAATTCACCTTTACTTCCCTCACTACGTTTTACTTACCGCGAGAGGATTGTTGGTTTGACGCATTTCTGTGGCGTTCCTTTGTGTTTTCCTCTGGTTCTTTCGCCTAAGGAGATACTTCACTACATCTTCTACAACCGGAGAGGCTGACTGGCTGGCTCGCGGGGCTAGGTTTTTTCATTCCTGTCATGACCGATCATTCGTCCCCGGGAGACTGCACCTCTCCTTCTGTGTTTTTCCACCAGCTCCCAGTTTTCTCCGGCTCTAGGGTAGATCTAGAATATAGAATGGATAAAGGAAAGAAATATATCTTTACTAGAGGACCGGGTCGGAGGCAACCTATTTATTTTAGTTTCGCTTCTGAGTTTAGACCCTTTTGGTGGTCTTTGTTGATAGTGCAGGTGTGAATAGTTGCCAATTCAAGACTGTCTGTCTGTCTCTGGTTGATGGGTGGTTGTTAGATCTTGATGTGCCGTGATCGTTTATCCGATTGCCTGACCCCTTTCTCTCTCAACACCTAATCCTATCCCTCTACATCACCACCCCGGCTTGTCTCCGGGCAGTCGAGAATGGAAGTCGACTCCAGCGAGTCGAATACGACTGCCCCGCAAATTTCATAATTTAGGCGGCAACCTTGGCGGCC